>VMDO01009267.1:20751-78602 GCA_007922755.1 Pedetes capensis | reverse complement strand
GACTCTTTACTTGGTAGTTAAAATGCTCTTGGGTTTTTCGTGAAGGTCAAGATCTTTTCTCCTGGTTCTTAACAGTGTTGTTTCAACATGAAGAGCTCTTACTTTGAAATCCTGAGAAATAATTTTTGTGACTCTGAATGATAACTTTAGATTGCTGGTTGCTCTGAAAAGGATAAAGTAGACATAATTGTTTTTCCCTCGACGTGAGTTTTATTTGATTAGAAATACTCCAGTTCCATTTATGAAGACCATAGGGATTAAATATTTTGCACAGCGCACTTTTGAAGAAACAGTTTTAGAGAATGATCTGTGGGTGTAGATACTTTGGCCCCCCCCCCGCCCCCGCTCCGGGTAGTACGCCCCTCTTCCCCAGTTCCGTTTGGTAAACATCAGTTGCTGATGCCTTGCCCTGAGAAAGGCTGCCAGGAAGCAGGGTGAGCAGAGCTGCTTTCCCATGACCCTGGCTCTCATGTGGTTCCAAGGGCTCCCTGCTCAGAAACGCCTTGATAGCCGCCTTCATTCCTGACATACCCGCCCCCCCTTCCCGCCACACGCCCGCGAGGGCTGTCTCACCACTAGCCAGCTGCAGCTTCGGAAATGCTAGTGGTACAGGCTTTGACATAACACAATGACCATCTGAAAAGATTTGCATGAGATGTGTTGTATGTGTGTGGAAAAAATTTTAAAAACAATTCAGTTACTTGCTGTCCACCTGGAAAGTTAAGGGTTTACTGATGGGATTTCCTTTCCTTTCCTTTCCTTTCCTTTTTTTTTTTTTTTCCTCTTTCCCTTTTCCCTTCCCTTCCCCTTTCCCTTCCTTTCCTTTCTTTTTTGCTTTCAACAGAGCTTGTATGTGAATGTTCATCCTTTTGGCATGATCTCTGTGACCTTTCCCCTTTCCCTTATTTTTATTTATTTATTTATTTATTGCAGTGCTGAGGGTCCCTCCCAGGGCCCTGCACATGCTAGGCAGGCACTCTACCACGGCCCTACATCCCCTGGCCCACTTTTCCCGTTTTAATGAAGTCTAAAATGTTAAGACACCTCATATCCTGTTGTGCCATGACTTTTATCGTGCATGTAAAAGTTTTAAAAAGACTTGGCTCTGATGGCCAGCCCTCCCTCCCCACCCCTACCATTAATCAAAAACTCAATTTCTCTCTTTTGGTACATAAAGGGAGGAAATCTATTTGCTGAGTAAACCCTAGGGCACTGACTTTATGTCTCCAATCTTCTGACCAACTCCATGAAGTGAGCACTAGTGTTCTTCTTTGATAGATAGAAACTTGAGACCATGAGGCAGAGGCTAAGTCACGTGCTTGACATACCAAAAGGCAGTCAGTGGTGGAAATGGGCTTTAAACCTGTCCATGTGATGCGAGGTGGGATCCTTCGTCATTTGACAGCAGAACGGTTTGAGCCCTGAGCATTAGCCAGGAGCCTTCTGTTCTGGGGAGGGAAGGCCTAGAGGGCAGAGTGTGGTGTGGCAGGGATGCTGGAGGTGATGGAGGCTGTGCCAGGGGTGCGAGTGAGGGGCGTGTGGAGACCTGCTCTTCTTGGGCGCTCCCCCTGCAGCCTCCTGTTGCCCAGCGTTAGCTTCAGCTCCTCCAAGCAGGATTCAGCCACCGTCAGCATGACACCGAGCTGGTGAAGCACTGGGGTATTTTAAAGTGCACGCGTGCACACAGGGACACGCACCGCATATCAGTGTTTTGGGTCAGCTGTGGAATGCGTGTGTGACAGTGGTCCCTTGCAGCCCAGGTGTGGCAGGCTATGCGGTCTGTGGAAGTATGCTTTGTGATGTTTACACAGGGACAAAATTCCCTAAGGCCATGTTTCTTTGACAGTATCCCTGTTCCCCACACATGCTTTGTGTGTGTGCGTGTATAGACAGCATGTGAAGCGGGTACTGTGGTTGTACTTGATTCCCGCCCTGTCCTAAGGCGACAGAAGTTGAGAGGGTTATGCAGGAGGCATAATTATTCTTAGGGCAAGGACAGGCGACTTTTTCGCCCAATGGGCTTGGAAGGGCGAAGCAGACCGATTGACTTAATGGGCTGTATGGCTGCTTCGCAGAGCACATGTTAGACAGAAGGAAGAGGAATTTTATTCTTGTTAGTGAGACGTGCTTCCTGCATGCCATGGGCAGTTTGAAAAGGTGTGGGGGTTAGGGAGCGTGATAGCCTGAGTGCGGGACAAGGAGACTCAGTTGTGGAATGTTTTCTGCTGGGACGCATCTGTCATGGTACCTTGGCACATCTCCAGCCTTCTCTCTGAGGCCCCCAGCCTAGGCTGAGGAGCCAGGAAGCCTTAGCCTCCCAGTCCTGCGTCTTCCCAGAAGAGCCCTAGTTATTGGCCCAGCAGTGGAGTGATGGGTAGGGAACGTCCATTAGTGAGGTTCTGTGGATAGAGCAGGTGTCCCGGGGGGAGGCTGTTTTCCCATGGTGTCCCCCTGTGAAAGTAGAGATTAATTTTGGTGAAATAAGATAACCTCATAGGAGAAGTATTTCTTTTAATCTGCAAATTGCTATTTTGCTCCTAGCCAATGCTTACAGCAAGCATCACTTTGCTTGGTACCAGTGACTGTTGTGCAGTTCTGCAGGCCTCGGCTTGGGGGGACGCCATGAGGTGATCTGCTTTAACCAGAGACTCAGTCTTTCTAGTTTAGTTTTGTGGGCTTGTAGAGAAGTAGACTCCAGAGGAAATCTGGGTGATGTCTTCCAGAAATAAGAAGCCAAGAGCAGCTGATGTACACAGAACTCTAGCTAGACTTCCCTCCTCTCCTTCCCAAGCTTCTGCTACTCAAGCTTCAAACCATCTCCCCTCCTTTCTTGCTGGGGTCAGATGCTGTCATCGTACTGATCTATTGATAAAAATAAGGAGTTTATCCTCCAGCGGGCAGTTGCCTCATGGAGGAGAGACTGGCTCCTGATGGTGGTTTTTTTTTTTTTTTTTTGTAGTACTTGGTTGAAGCCAGGGCCTTGCACATACTTTGCAAGTGCTCTGCCACTGGGCTGCACGCTCAGGTCATTTTTTATTTTTTATCTCCAGTCAGGGTCTCGCTAAGTTATGAAGGCTGCCTCTGACCTCCAACCTGTGATTCTCCTGCCTCCGCCTCCGGAGTCACTGGAAGCCACAGCGTCCAGCTGGGTCTTGTTTTTATTTTGGGTGTGTGTGTAACTAACATACTCTTATGTTGTAGTGTTAATTGATCATCCTTGTCAAACTGACATCGGTGTCTTCCTTCGTCTCCTTTGAGACTTTGAGAGGGAACCGACCCTGACTGAGCTAGCCTCAGATCCCATTCAGTGACATTGTCCCCAGTGCTCAGCAGTGAGTGTGACACTCTGAGGCTTCTACTTGTCAGGGTTGTAAACTGCTGATGTTTCCGGTGGTGACATCTGGGTAGGAATGCATCCAAGGGCTTTGAGGGTGGTGTGGGAAGTGAAGTGTTTTATAATTGGAAACAACAGATCCTATCATAAAGCTTTCTTGGCTGAACTACTAAGTACTTGTTACATGCTAGGTACTCCGCTGGTGTGGCCTCTCTGAAAGGTTCATAAATGTCATCTGTGGCACATGGAAGTTTTCACCGAGGTAATTACATAGGGTTATTGCCATTACATGCCATTGAGTCCGGTCTGACTCATAGCAACCCTGTGTACAACAGACGAAACCCTCCCCGAAACTGTGCCATGCCAGCACTGTCAGTGCTTCTCTGCTATTCATAAGGTTTTCAATGGCTGGTTTTTGGGGAGTGGGCTACAGTGCTAGGGATCAAACCGAGGGCCTCAGAGAATGCAGAACAGCACTCTACTAACTGAGCTAAACCCCATTGCACTATAGGGTCACATAGTAATAAATTAATGCTAGTGGAGCTGCAACTATAACCCTTGGTTCTGACTTTTTGTCTAGTGAATAATAACCCAATGTACTTATCTCTAATCCTATAAAGAGTAGGATTTTGTTAGGGTAGATCAACATTTAAACTCAGTTAAACAATAGTTAAACATTTAACTTTTAGTTAGTTCCCTTTAGAATTATTCATAACCACATCATGATATTGTTGTTGTTAGGTGCCCTCGAGTCGGTATCCGACTCATAGCGACCCTCATAGGGTTTTCAATGGCTGACTATTTCAGAATTGCCTTGGGAGTGGATTGCCAGGCTCTTGTCCCATTTTTGCGGTACTGGGAATTGAACTGGGGACCTCAGAGACTGCAGCGCAGCGCTCTACCATCTGAGCTAAATCCCAGCCCAACCGCATGATAGAATGGGTATAAATCAAATTTAGACAGTTTGAGAGATATCTAAAAAAATTCTTTCTTGCCAAGTTAGTGTTAATGGTTTGAATCTAAAATGTCCCCTAGAAGTCATGGGTTTGGACATTTGGTCCCCAGGTGGTGGCACTGTTTGTGGAGGCTGTGGGACTTGAGGCAGGAACTAGTTTTGTGGAAAAGGCTTACTGGGGGAGGGCCTTTGGAGTTTACCCCAGAACTCTGGTTCTGGTCACGTGCTTTGGCCCTGTCTGCCATGACATGAGGTCATCTGATGCCCTCCCATAGCCTGCCCTGCCTCCACGCCCCTGTCTGTGTGGACTAAGATCCTCTAACTGTGAGCTCTCAGTAAGTCTTTATTCCCATACATTTGTTTTGGTTGGTTTCTCCGCCACAGTGATAAGTGAGATGACGAACACAATAAGTTTCCATTTAACCATTATGGCTTAATCTGTAGGTACAAATGCAGATTTTTACCAGTCATGTCATTACATGACATTACATGACCATTACTAGATGGTGGAGGAACAGAAAGGAAACTTCCTCACTAGAGAACATCATTTTAAGCAAATTAACCTAGTCTCAAAAAGAGAGATCCCATATGTTCTCACTCATGTGTGGGAGCTAAATCTAACTTAAAGGAAGAAAAGTACACATGTGGATATATAAAATGGAACAATCATACCTGGCTAAGAAGGGAAAATACAAGCAGAGCAGAAAGAAGTGGGGAAGAGATCAGCAGGTGGGAGTGGAGGTTGGGGAAGAGGAGACAGGGAGGGGAAATCATGTGGAGGGGTAAAGAGGGAGAGGAAAGATCTCCAAGTATAAGATGCAACTATATGAATGCAGAAAAAATAGAGGGATGGGCAAAAACAATGAGAATATAGCCCATGACTGCGTATGGTTTTCATTACATATCAATTAGAATGCCTACATTTTTCTTTACACTGTTCTGTAAAATACGTAAGGTGATGAATGTGTAAGCAAAAGTGATGGAATAGTTGCACGGTGGATATAGCAAAAGGCTACTCTGTATCCCACCAACATTTATAAATAAAGAAAAGAAAAGAAAAGAAAAGACATTTTCCTCAATTTGGAATTGAAGTGCTGCCCTAGAAATCGGAAATATTTAAGATCTTTAGTGGGGGAAAGCTTTCAGCATCACAGCAACACACAAACCCCACAGCAGGCCAAGCTGACAGACAGGTATCTAAGATACTAGCAGGGCCACCCCATCTGTGCTTCCAGACTAAGACGGACTAAGGAGAAAGATCCAGAAGCCCACTCCCGAAACAAGTAGCCATTGAAAACCCTATGAACAACAGAGAAGCACTGTCAAATACAGTGCTGAAAATGAGCCACTCCGGCTGAAAGGAATGACTAGAGAAGAGTAGCCTCCTCAAAGTACAGTTGACCTTAATGATGGGAATAGAGTAGAGCCTCTGGGACCTCCTTTTGCTAATGGAACAGCCACTCAGAATGAGAAGAAACAGTGTTTGCAACAGTGGGCTCACACATGAAAAGATCATGTGTACGGCCCAGTGTTAGGGAGTGTTGTTCCTTTTATTGTATATAGGGTTGAAAAGTGCTGGGTTGAACTCAGCAGCACCCAACAACAGTGGAGGAAGTAAGAGTTAAAAATCTTTCATGTAACAGTGCTAACTTTATGACTCTCATAAACCAACGGGTACTTTAAGGAACTTTGAGATCAGGACACTCCTCATTAACTCTCTTTTTCCCTGGCTGAATTCTATCCCATACTTGTAGGAAATAAAGTAGTGGTAAATCTTAGTTGTAGTTTTTGATGAAATGATATGTTACTTTAAGGAAAACTGTTTAACTTTGGAATGTCATAGAAAATACACACACACACACATATGTATATATATACACACACACAGACACACACATATATATATATTGCTGTACTTGAGTGAATCCAAGGCCTCGGGCATACTTTGTAAGCGCTCTACCACTGAGCTGCACCCCAGCCCATTTTTTATTTTTCATTTTGAGACAGGGTCTCACTAAGTTACACAGGCTACCTCCTCCTCCCCAGTTACTGGGATTACAGGCATGTGCCACCATGCCCAGCTTACTGCATTTCTTTTTACTTGTGTAGAAAAAAAGAATTGTATTATTTCCCTTTGCGGTGATTTGGTTTTTGTGGAGTCCTTTCCAGACATCCCTATACGATTACTCCTGAGGGGCAAATAGAGAAAACATGCCCCATTCTAGACCTGCCTCTTCCCTGTTGAACTGATCCATGTGTCACCCTCTGCAGCCTGTGATGGGCCAATATGTCTTCATTTTATACTGTCTTGGCTTTTGTTTTCACATTGAGCATCGTGCTTCCTTTATCCTGCCTTGTCTACTGGAAGATACAAATGTCCTATGGTACTAAGGCCACTGTGGGAGAATCTTACCGGATGCTTTGGTTCTCACTCATGGCTTCATGACACACTGTGTGCCTGTTATGAACCAGGTCCAGATCTGTTTGTTCAACAGTGTACAAAACAGGTTAACAAAATGCTGTTGCAGAACTGATACTCAAGTTAGGGATACACATGGCAGATCAATGAGCAAATTGTTGGGGGTCAGGTGGTGATAAATCCTGCTCAGCCAGGTGAATGGGGCAACGCAGAAGCGTGTGCAGGTGGAAAGTCGGGCTGCTGGGGGTGTGCGTGGGGCTGTGGAGGAAGTCCTTACTGCGGAGGCAGCCTCTGAAGGCCTGAGGGAGTGAGGGAGTGAGGCTCTGTGTTTAGAACCCAAGGCCCTGTTCCTTCTTTACTTGGGATTAGTGTTCCCTGTGAGGAAGGCCTCCCTCCATAGTGCCCCTGTCACTCATTGATGCTCCGACTCTTCTGGGGGCGACTCTGAGTGCTTTGATGAGTTGGAGTTGACAAATTATCTTCTTAGCTGGACTTGCCTGGAATTAGAGAAAGTACTGTCTTCAGAGTCTGGCTTCTGCTGATCTCATTCCCTCCTGTGTCCCTGGCAGTCGCTGGGCCACCTGAGGTTCCAAATGTGCTTTGGATCTCACTTGCCAAAGTGTCTGGATGCAGGAAGCAGAGTCTGTGGAGGTATGTGTGGGCGGGTAAAAGCTGCGGTAGGTAGACCAGCTGACACAGAATTTCTGAGTGATTAAATAAGCCCAATGTGAGAAACTTTTGATGAAATGAACAACTTTGTTATTTTATTTTTGTCTACTCCAGTATTTTTAAGAAGTATCTCACTAATTTATACTTTGGTGTTTTAGAATTTATAGTAGTTGTAACTGATGCAGATTTAAAACTTACCCTTAGTTAAGCAAATCATTTCTCCACAGGCAGTGAAAGTTTGTAACCCAAAGGTTTGTTTGTGGGTAAAGGTAGATAGGAAGGAACTCTCTCAAGCCCTTAACAAATCACTGCATGATATACCGATAAGATACCAATCTTACTGGTCCTTCTTTGCTAAAATCAAGCCCAAAGCCCCACAAACCTCTAGTTAGTTAATAGTTCTTTTATTGGTTGTGATTAAGGAAATACTCCACTGAGTTTTGCTGAAACAATCTAATAATTTAGCTGTGATACTGCTAGTTTGTAACCCAGTTTTGTCATGAAGTTGTTGAACTAATTAGCTGAAGATATTTACCCTGTCCCTCCTTGCCCTAGACCTGGTGACAGCTAGAGCACTGTCAACTCCATTTACCCTGAGTGCTGTCCTTGAGTGCAGTGGGTTCTCTCGCTGTCCTGCAGGGCACATGGTCTGAGTGAGTCTGCAGCGACAGGGAACCCCTGTATTTAAAATGCTGTAGTCAGGGCACAGGTGGGGAAAACAGGACTGGAAAGTTCTCGCTTGTCCGTCCATTTCTCCTAGGTTTTCATCCTGAAAGTAGAGCGAGCCTTGTGTGTGAGGATTTTGCTCTTTATCTGGAGAGCCTTTGCTATGCCATCACCCACAATTCCATGTTTCGGCATTTCTGGGACCCTGACCTGAGCTCACGCGAAGGCGCGTGTGGGTGCCAGCAGAGGTCTTTGGAAGGCTTGGCTCCTTGGCCAGGAGGAAACTGGAGGGGCGAGTGGAGTGCAGGTTTCAGGCCCTGTGTATGCCCAGGGAGTGAAATGCTAAGTGAGGAGGCACTGATGGCTTGTTTCTCATTCTTCTCCCCGTGAGAGACAACAGAGGTTGGGTTCCAAAGCAGGCTTTTCGTGGCCATTGGGTCTCTTGTCACTCAGGTAGGAAGAAGCAGGTGAGCCAGCACAGTGTGTGTGATTTGTATTGTGAGGTTTTTTACCTTTTTGAGGTTATGTTGGGGATAATGTTTTCCTTTAACAATGTCTGGGAGAAGGACCTGGCAACCCACTTCCCCAAATCAATCTGCCATTGAAAACCCTATGAACAGCAGAGAAGCACCGACAGTGGTGTTTCGCCTGTTGTACTTAGTATCTGACTCATAGTGACCCTGACTCTGTGGCACCTAACAACACAATTAACAATGTCAGAAGCTCCACATGATGCCATCACTGAATATGACTGACTGTTGACATGTGAAACAGAAAGACACACTGTGACTCACGGAGTCTGAGCTGTATAGTTTTTGTATTTTAGCATCTTTAAAATTAGATAAGGATCTTAAAATTTAGCATCTTAGAATGCACGCACTATGGTAAAAAAAATTATGCCACCTGCCATTTCTAGTCGTTTAGGAACTGACAATAAGTAGTTTTAAAGTAAGCCAAAAACAACAGGTAAGAAGAGCTGAAAGTCACATATGTGTAGTGAGTTTTTGAACTTAATGGTGACTTAATCATTGGCTGACTACATGCAGTCTAATTGAAGCCTGGCATAAATTATGTGTATCATTCATATGAAAAGCCTATTATTTACAGCAATAAAATAATTAGAGACAACATGCCTTTCAGAGTGTGGGAAGCTCCAGAGCCAGACACAGTTGCACAAGTCGACACAGTTGGAATTCCTTGGTTCTGGTTGCTAAATAAAAGTCTTCACTATTCAGTCTCAGCAAGCATTTGCTAATTATGTACAGACCATTGAAGTGCATGCATGTTAGTGGCTCAAATAAACAGCAAAGCATTTTAGGTGAATGAGTTTTAGATTGTTGTTACTTTCTGAATAAAAGATTGAGATTTGTCATTGTACTATGCTCTGGTATAATTATGAAATACATGATGCATATCTTCTTCCAAGCCACTTATGGTATTTTATAATAACCATTGTATGTAAATATAACAACACTGTCAGTTAAAATAATTACATAGGGATGATATAGTAAGACCTGCAAGAATGAGTTTTAGTAAGAAATTGATGAAAGAAAGCTATAAATAATTTAGTGAAAATGAGATTTTTTGTGAACCCCTGAGCTAAAACCAGTGTGATAGAATTGTAGTTTTGAGAGGAATATCTATATTTTATTTAATGTGTTATAAAAATAGATTTGACCTGGATGTAAGTGATTAAGATTCAGTCCTGACTCTGTTGCTTGGAAGAGCCCTGAACCTTGGGCCTTAGTTTCTTCATCTGTAAAATGCAGATAATTCTCTACACAGATTACTTTCCCTGTGGGGTTCCAGTGACATAGAGGTATAGATATGATTTGAAAAATGCTCGTGTGTATTTAAGGTAGCAGTGTTGCTGTTGTTGTTGTAAGGTACCACTGAGCAGGGTCCAACTCAGTGACCCTATGTACAAAAGGATGGAATACTCCCTAATTTTGTGCCAGGCACATGATCTTTTTTAGATTTAAGCTCATTGTTACAGAGACTTTGTCAATCCATCTAGTTCAGAGTCTTCCTTTCTTTCATTGACTTGCTACTCTCCCAATATGATGTCCTTTTTGAGGGATAGGTCCCTCCTGACATGTCCAAAATCCATCAGACACAGTCTAGCCATCCTTGCTTCCAAGGAGCACTCTGGTTGCACTTCGTCTAGGACAGATCTATTGGTTCTTTTTTCAATTCATGGTATATTCAATATTCTGCTCCCCCACCATAATTCAAAAGCATCCTTTATTTTCCTGCCTCCCTTATTCGGTGTCCAGCTTTCACAACCATATGATGTGACTGAAAATACTGTGTCATGAGTCAGGTATACCTTTGTCTTCAATGTGACATCTTTACTTTTCAACAGTTTGAAGAGGTCTTTTGCAACAACTTTTCCCAGTGCAATGCATGTTTTGATTTCTTGACTGCTGCTTCCATGGGTGTTGATTGTAGAACCAAGTAAAGCAAAATCTTGGACAACCTCAATATTTTCTCCATTTATCATGAGGTTGCTTACTAACCCAGCTGTAAGGATTTTTGTTTTGTTGATGTTGAGTCATAATCCGTACTGAAGGCTGTGTTCTTTGATCTTCATCAGTAAATGTTTCAAATCCTCTTCACTTTCAGCAAGCAGAGTTGGGTCATCTGCATAACGCAGGCTGTTAATGAGTCTTCCTCCAATCCTTATGCCTTGTTCTTCATAAAGTCCAGCTTCTCAGATTATTTGCTCAACATAGAGATTAAAGATGTATGGTGAAGTATACAGCCCTAATGCTCACTTTTCTCAATTTTAAACCAGGCAGTGTTTCCTTGTTCTGTTTGAATCACTGCCCCTGGCCCGTGTATAGATTCCTCGTAAGTACAATTAAGTGCTCTGGTATTCCCATTCTTTGTAATGTTATCCATAATTTGTTATGATCCACACAGTCAAATGCCTTTGCATGGTCAATAAAACATAGACATCTTTCTGGTATTCTCTGCTTTTAGCTAACATCCATCTGATATCAGCAATGATATCCCTGGTTGCATACTTTTCTGAATCCAGCTTGATTTTCCAGTAGTCCCCTGTCTATCTACTGCTGCAGTCACTTTTGAATGACCTTTAGCAAAATTTTACTTGCATGTGATATTAATGATATCATTCAATAATTTCCACATTTGGTTGAATCCCCTTTCTTGGGAATAGGCATAAATATGAATCTCTTCTAGTTAGTTGGCCAGGTAGCTGTTTTCCAGATCTCTGGGCATAAACACATGAGCACCTCCAGTGCTGCATCTGTTTGTTGAAACATCTCTGTTGGTGTCCCATCAATTCCTGGAACCTTGTGTTTCACCAGTTCTTTCAAGGCAGCTTCCACTTCTTCATTCAGTACCATTGGTTCCTGATCATATGCAACCTCTTGAAATTGTTTATCATCTACCCATTCCTTTTTGTATAGTGACTCTGTGTATTCCTTCCATCTTCTTTTGATGTTCCCTGCATCATTTAATATTTTTCCTATAGAATCTGTCACTGTTGCCACTCAAGTCTTGAATTTTTCTTCAATTTCTTAAACTTGAAAAAATCAGAGCATGTTCTTCCCTTTTGATTTTCTATCCCCACCTCTTTGAGTCTGTCATTATAATATTTTGTTTTCTCAAGCTGCCTTTTGAAATCTTCTGTTTAGTTCCTTAACTTCATCTTATCTTCCTTTTACTTTAGCTGCTCAGTGTTCAAGAACAAGTTTCAGAGTCTCTTTTGACTTGTAATTTGGTCTTTTCTTTTTTTCCCCATCTTTTTAATAACCTTTTGCTGTCCTCATGAATGATGTCTTTGATGTCATGCCACAACTCATCTGGTCTTCTATCATTAGCGTCTGACCCATGAAATCTGTTTTTGGGGTGGTCTCTGAATTCAGGTGGGAAATACTCAAGGTCATACTTTAGCTCTTGTACACTTGTTCTAATTTTCTTTGCTTTCAGTTTGTACCGTCATATGAGCACTTGATTGATCCACAATCAGAACCTGGTCTTGTTCTAATAGTTGATATGGAACTTTTCCATCATCTCTTTCCACAAATACAATCCATTTTGTTCCTGTATGTTCCATCTGGTGAATTCCATGTGTATAGCCTCTGTTTATGTTGGTTAAAAAAATGTATTTGCAATGAACCGGTCATTGGTCTGACATAATCCTATCATGTGATCTCTAGCATTGTTTCACCAAGGCCACAGTTTCCAACTACTGACCCTTCTTCTTTGTTTCCAGCTTTTTTGTAGTTAAGCCGAGTTATTAGTATATATGGAACATGGAATTTAAAATAGAACAGAGAAAGTCGTAAAATAGTTATATTCCACTCAGATCCCATCTCTATTGTGGTGCCTTAAAAATGGGGTGGGAGTTGGCTCTGAGGGCGCATAATGAAATCTGCAATTTTAAAATGCTATTTTCCCCAAATAGTCTCCAAAATTGCTTTACTTTTTAAAAATGTGGTAAGATAGCAGAAAAATGAAGTCTGTAAACATGTGGGATAATGAGTTTATTGAAAACAACTTACAAAAAACACTGTGTAAATGGAGAATAGTGATCTTTGTGCCCCAACTTCCCTGATAGCCCGAGTTCCACTGGCTTTTACAGTGTCCTTTTTTGTTTCTTTTGGGAAGATGAAGGCAGGCGGCCAGAATACTTCCACATCGTGTCCAGGACAGTGGCTCAAATCGTCTCCTTTCAACTGCCATTCATTAGGAAATATTTCCATGCTTTAAGAGAGCATTAGGCATATTGCTGTGTGAAAAAGCTGTTTTTGTCATAACCTTACTGCCTAGTGCAGCCATCGTATGACGTCGTATTATATACTTTCATTTCATGTAAGTAAAGTCAATAAAAACAGCGTGAAAGCTCAAATATGCTGTCACAATATTCACAGGACTTAAGCTGCATTCATATTATAGTCCCATCACTAAGTTTGCCACTCCAGTTAAGTTGTGCTTAGAAAATTTGTGAAAGTTCATGTGTGTGCGCATGTACATGTGTGTTAGCATGATCAAACAGATCACACTTTTTTTGGCATGGGAATGTTTTTCTTAAGGAATGCTGGAATGCTGATATCTCAAGTACTGAAGTGATACTTTTTTGAAGTTGTAATAATAAACTCAGTCATTGAAAGCAGCATAAGCATTGTATAAACTATTAATGGCATATGGTGCTACACAGCTGATAGGAAAGTATAGTTAAGGAAGTGGTGAGTTTACCTTTTGGAAAGAGACAATTTGACTCTAATGGTATTGTTACCACTTTGGTGTTTCCTTAGTTGGCTAGCATTTTTGCTGCATTAAAAATGCTGTCATCATTTAAGAATTGTTAGGTTTTTAGGTCCAGAGAGGTGGGCTGCAGGTCCGTCTAATAACTCAGTCTTTGTAGTCATTGATTACTATGATTTAATTTTTAAGGAGGTAATTATGACAGTTCACCAAGCTCTACTTTGTGCTATGCTGAACCGTTTATAGGGCATGATTTCATTTAGTGATTATGACTATTCTATGAAATAGGATACTTATATAGTTGGCTGATACATTAATGTCATTGAAACTTGCAGAGTAGCCTGGGGCAGGAATGATTTGGGAGGCAAAGGCAGGAAGAATACAAGCTCAAGGCCAAAGGTAGCCTGCATAATTTAGCCAGATCCTGTCTTGAGATTAAAACAAACAAACAAACAAAAAAAGGTGTGGGGACTGGGAGTGCAGCTCAGTGGTAAAGCAATTACAAAATATGCATGAAGCCCTGGGTTCAGCCCCCTAGTACTACCAACAAGGAAAAAGAAAAGGAACTTGGAGAGTTTAAGTAATTCAACTTGCACATAACAAAACTGAGAGCTTAACTAGTAACTTATATGACCAAAATCCTCGTTCTTATACTCAAAAAAAGAATGGCACCTTTGTTTTTTCTCCAGTACTGAGCGTGGAGCCCAGGGTCTTGTGTATGTTAGAAAAGCACTCCACCACTGACGTGCAACCCCAACCCCATTTTTTTCTTATATTGAGATAGGGTCTCAGGCTGCCTCTGGCCTCCAACTCACGATCCTCCTGCCTCAGCCTTCTGAACTGCTGGGATTACAGGTGTGTGCGATGGCACCTGGTTTATTTGCAATTGGAAGATGACACAAGGAAATGGAAACCTACTCTAGCTTTTTCTATAACTGATACCGGGAAACTTTAACATTTTTTAATTGAATGCTTAATTTATCAAGCTTGAATAGGCTACCAGAATCATTTTTAGAGTAGATCTTTTCTAAAGCAATGGTGAGATTTTAGGTTAGCAGGTGAAATGTTGAGATTGCTTCTAACAACAGTCACTACTTTAAATTATTTTTTATTATTAATTTTAATTTTGTTTTTTGCCCAGCTTGCCAAAAGATCTTAAAGGACCTTCTAGCCGTTCTCGGACTCCTTAGATGTCATCTGCTTGGTCTGATGTGCAGATCATTAAGTGTGTGTGTTTGCTGGGGCTCTGGTTCTCCCTGCTCCTTGCAGCACCTTTTATAGCTGGAGTAAAGTTTATTTATTCTCACCTGGCTTCTTGTCTCTAATACCTTTTTGCCAGTCCTGAAAAGACCTTAGTTTACCTTTATTAAATACTCTGAATTCTCAAATTCTGTTCTGTTTCTTTGCAGCGTTCTATTGCCAAGGTCCTCACTAGTTGTTAGGCTTAGAGGTTTTCTGTCTTCCACAAGTTTTTGTCCAGGGAGGGTTAGGGGATATATACACCAATAAACATAATAAAAAATGCAAAACTACCTAGGGTGTTTCAAAAGACACTCACAAAAGCAGATCACAGTAATATAATCCTTCTCAAAACGTTTCTTTTGAAAAATATCTGAAGTGAGAAGGGAAAGGCACCATAGGTGGTCTGAGGACAAAGCCTAAACTGGCCATCTCAATGAAAATGGGAGGTACAAGGTGAGTCCTATGGATTCTCATTCACCTGTTGCATGCGACTCTGACAAAATATAAAGCCTTGGAGCATACCAGGCCTTCCTTCTCCTCAGTTTTCAGATAAAAGTAGCAGGAAGTGGAAGGTACATGAAAAAGGATCCATAGCTCCCCGAGTTCCTGGCTGTAAACTGGAAGGCATGTAGTATTTCATATCTGTGAATCAGCAGTTGGATTGTCCAGACTGGATAATTTAGGATGACTGTGGGATTAATCTATAAAAGCAGGTATTAAAGGTCCTTTTAGAGGACTAACGGGAACTCCTAATCCATAAAGGCTAGATCTTAATATCCTAATGATATTGTAACTGCTGCAAAGCATGCAGATTCCGTGGTCCTGGGGATGGGAATTTCCATCTAGTTGAAGATGTTTAAGGGTTACAGCACAAAGGGTCGTTCCCAACATGGGGAATGAATCTGTGCGTGTTGAGGGTTAAGCTTAGTTTCCTTGGTTGGAATTTTGAGTGTGCAAAGAATAGTTTGAGAGAAAAAATGGGTTAAAAAACATGGAGGAAGGATGATATGGTTCAACTTAATGTGGTGCTTTGAAAGGAAATTACATTAGTCAGATCATGATTTAACAACAAACATATTTGGCATAAGATACCAAGAAGGACAGGACAGGAAAAGGAAGTAAGTTGTAAGAGTTGCCAATAGGCTGATAGGTAACTGAAAGGAAAGGTAACACCAAATCCCTTCCAAAGTCATTATCTTGGGTAGGTAGATGTGTTAGGTAACCAAGAGGAAAAAATGGGCTATAACTGAGGTTAGAGTACTGACGCTTTTCATTATGGAATAAAAATGGTAGCCAGAAGGATAAACGGAGAGGATCCACAGGTTTCTGAATTCCTGGCTAAGGGAGTAGGTTGTAAAAGCTCAGCAAACAATGGGAAATAAGGGACTGGGTGGGGGAAGAGGTGGTGGGTGGGTCCATAGACCAGGAAGCCCAGGCAAAGCATGGGAGGCTATGCCTGTGTACTGTAAGGCTTAAGAAAACTATAAGCTCCTCTGTGTTCAGCAGCTTGGTATTTTGTTTGTTGTTGGTGGTGGTGGTGCCATCGAGTCAGGTCCAACTCACAGCAGCCCTCTGTACAACAGAAGGAAACACTCCCTGACACTGTGCCATGCTCCGTAGTGCTGTCAGTGCTTCTCTGCTATTCATAGGGTTTTAGATGGCTGATTTTTTCAGGAGTGGGCTACTGGATCCTCCTCCCAGTATTTTATAGTTAAAGCAAAAAAGGAAAGGAGGATGTTTTAGAAAATTTTGCATGGAGTTCCAGCATCTAAATTTAAACGTAAAGCACAGCTTAGGAATTGCCTGCGAGCAGATAGGTACGACTTAATGAGAACAAGTTTGTGGTACAAGATGGCTGAAGACAAAGCCTTCTGCAGTCGAGAATCTGAGGAAGAGAAGTCGAGAGAGAAGCTGCAGAGGAATGGTTACTGAGGCAGGAAGAGAATCCAGAGAAACTACTGCATGCCACAGTTTCTTTATTCATTGTTTTCCAGTTTTTTCCCCAGGGTAGAAAGATGGGTGGTTCATTTCATCTTTTGAACTTTCTATTTTTAACTTGGGTTATAGCAATAGTGAAGTCTTTGTGGTTTTTTGTTTTAATTTTTATGGAATTTGTAGCTTTATAGAAACTGTGGGCAAAATCTGGCCCAGTGTTGGTTCCTATTTGTTATTTTTAGGCTGGAATCTTCGGGAACTGTTTGCCAAACACATATCATTTATGGGATTACGAATTGTTTGGTCTTCATTAGAGGCCAGCACTACTATTTATTTTCAGTGAAGCTCTCCTGAAGATAGTAATTTAATACACAGATTAAATATGTTATGCTTACAATGAAAATATTTCATATTTTGTATTTGCCATCATAATAAATAGTGCTTTAATACTTAACATTTGTTGAGAATCAGTAATTTAGACACCATACACTATGCCAAGCCGATTTCATGTAAAATTCACAACAGTGTTGCAAGGGGTCAGGATCTTCCCTTTGTTGATGAGGAACCTGAGATTCCAAGACAGAAAGTACTGGCTCCCCAACATGCTGGGCTAAGAGGCTCCCCCGAATCGACACTCAGGTCTGTCTGACCCTCCAGACCTACTCTGTGATGCAAAAGAATGATTGCTTTTGATCAAGGAACTTTCCAGATCTGACAGCCTTCATCACATAAAACTTCAGTCCATCATGAAAACAGGTGCTTTGACTTACATTGCCTGCTAGAAAAGCCTGCGTATCCACTGCAAAGCAGAGACACAGAAAGAAGATACTGAATATTTATCTAGTGTAAAAACGAGGGAGACCATCTCAAACTAGGCAGATTTGCTTTATTAACTTTAAAGTGCCAAAACGACCATTTTGTTCCTTCCCAGCACATAGCATGTTAGGTTAATAGCCTAGAATTGTTGTAGGTGTGATCGAGTTGTATCTGACTCATAGAGATGCTATATACAGCAGAATGAAACACTCCCGGACACTGTGCATGCCTGGCACTATCGTCAGTGCTTCTTTGCTCTTCACAGGGTTTTCAATGGCTGATTGTTTCAGGAGTGGGTTGCCAGGTCTGTCTCCCTACCCTCTAGCACCTGGTGTTACCAGATGGTATCCCACCCAAGGACTAACCAGGTCGACCCTGCTTAGCTTCCAAGACTAGACAGGATCAGATGCCAGGGTGCTATGGCTGCAGACAGCCTAGAATAGCCTGTGCTTTTTTGCATTTCCGGATGAATGAAGAACAGCATCAGGGCCACATTGCCCACTGGTAGTTGTGTTTCCAGTGACTCTCCATGGCTACATGTAGTGTTTCTCAAAGCCTTCAAGGAAGAGAATTCCTTGTTACATTTCAGTAAGTTACTCAATTTTGCTTTAACTTCGTGCATCCTGAGTGATCACCACCTACTAAGCTCTGTGCCAGGCCTTCTTTGTGACGGCATCCATAGTTGTTAATATGAAACAACCATTATTTTCTATCCACTTATGTAAAACAGAAAGTAGCAAAGTTGGGATTTTAAGACGTTCCCGTTGAAGCCGTAGAAACGCTTGTTCCTGACCAGTTCTCGTGTCTCTTGTATGTGCCCACCCAGTGGGCTTTGCCTCTGACTTTTCTCCATCCGACAACCTGCCGTGTGTAGTCCTGAGAGAACAAGGGAAACAACTACAGTTCTTAAAAACCAAGGCTTGTTTTTGGGTTCTTCCACACATCCTGCTCTGTAAGAGGCCATGTATTTTTTATTAAATTAAGGCTTGCAGTTCTACTGCATGCATCAGTAATTTATCTATAGCGGATTCTTAACATTATGAGCACTTTGGCAGTTGGTTTAAATTTCTTCCCGCCCCCCCCCCCCATGTTGTTTATGCACTTGGGCAAAGAGAGATGAATGTATACCTGTCTTTAAGAAGCTTGAAGCCTAAAATATCATTCCTTTATTTTATGGCATGAGAAAGAATCAGAATGAATGTGCCTTTCCTTTGGCTTTCAGTGTGGTGTTTTACAGTGACCATTTTATGAACATTTTCTGCCATGCTCTTCAGTGCTGAGCATAGCCAGCACTTGCTGCCATGGTTCAGTGCAGGTGGTCCTGCTGTCTTAGGGTTTATGTAGCAGAGGAGGGAATAATTCAGTGTCTAAGGCTTGCTCCTGTCCTGGTCTTGATGATTGCCATTCTTTGGGAATTAACTATGATATTTCATGGAAGGGCATTTGGTTTGGGAAGTTGATGACCTGTCCAGTTTGGAGGCAACTGTGACTCTGGACAAATTATTACTGGCCCTCACAGCTTTGCATAAGAATTAAGTGTGTGAGAGCTGTGGAATAATGAAACATCTTACCAACACTATGGCTGTGTTTATTGTAAATACATCCTCAAGCTGCTCATGAGTAGTAGATAATCATTCCTTTGGAAAGTGGATAACCCACCTTTTACAAGGAGTTTAAAAAGCCACACTAGGGACTTGTGAGAGTGTGAAGGGAAAGAAGGGAGGTGAGAGGCACCTGTAACTTGATGTGTTTAGTTTTCTTCCAGAAATTGACAGTTTATGCAATGGAGCTGCTATTGTTTACAAGATACTGTGCTGGATATTTGGGGGGTAGTCATAGATGGCAGAGTTTTTTACCTTTAATATACTATTTAGGATAAGATGGGTTAGTTAGTTTTACTCATAAGTAAGATGAAAGGTAAAACAGGAAAGCATCATATGAGTCACAACATATAGTGGGAAAGCAAAAGAAGAGGTTGGACGGGGTCAATGCCAAGTTGGACGGGGTCGAGGGGGCTATATGGAGGAAATGGGAGTTTGGGAGAGATCTTGAAGAAGAGTGTACTTTGAAGCGTGAAAGAAGAGTATGGTCCAAGTAGACACAATAACAAAAAAAACACATAGATACAAGGCTCTATAGTTTATTTCAGATAATACTGATATCCCAGTTGAAATATGTTGTTTCTGTTAGGTGCTGTTGAGTCAGGTCAGACTCATAGCGACCCTATGTACGACAGAACGAAACACTCCCAAATACAGTGCCATGCCCCAATACAGTGCCATGCCCAGTACTATTGTCAGTGCTTCTCTGCTATTCATAGGGTTTTCAATGGCTGATTGTTTCAGGAGTGGGCTGCCAGATACTTCTCCCTAGCCTGCAGCACCTGGTGTTCCCAGGCGGTCTCCCATCCAAGGACTGACCAGGCCAACCCTGCTTAGCTTCAGAGATCAAGCGGGATCGGACTGAGCTATGGCTGCAGACAGCTGAATATGTCTTGATACATTAGGTGGGGTGTGTAGGTAGCTGCCCTTTAGAAGAGTTTGGACATGTTGACTTAGCCTTGCTGGCACGTGGGTACTTTTTCCAAGTCCCTGTTCGTATTGATTTCTGAGGGGTCTCCGAGACACACAGGCAGATCTGATTGCCTTCTTATTTGCCCCCTCTGTTCAAGCCTATGTCCTGAGCAGCATGGTGGTATAGTGCAGCAGAGCTTCTAGAGGTGGCACCCCGGGCGGAAATTCTGGTTCTGCTGTGCCACTAGGTTGAGTGGCCCTGGGGAAAATGCTTACCTCCTCTGTGGCTCTGCTTTTTCATCTGTAAAATGTGACTGAAGATATCTAGTTCTTAGGGCTATTGTAAGGATTAAGGGGCTAACTTACATGAAATGCTCAGAAAAGTACCAGGTGCTGAGTACTCTCTCTTGTCGTTGTTGCTGTTAACCTCTATTAAAGAATTTATTGATTACCTTCTGATATGATCAGTTACAGGCCTTAAATACCTACTGGACCATGCCCCTTGGGAGGGATATGTCCATCCTGTTTTCACCCTTGCATTCCTCCTGCTTCGTACTGCCTGCCTTCTGCATGGTGGTGTGGAGATGATAATGTTACACGGCATGTATGTCTGCACATACTACTTTTCTGAGTCTTGCTAAATCTAATCCCAGAGAAACTGAATTTCAGGAAGGACTGCCTTATACCAGTGGGCTGACTGGTCATGCTTGTTCCCGTATAAATATAGCCCCTTCCATAGCTAACATTATGAAAGTTAACCCATTAGCACTTCTAAAACAACAGGTAGACCTCAGCTAGATCTCAGCTCCCAAATGCAAGGAAAGCTGTCATTGCCTGGTGTTTTGTACTCCTCTTAAGGAAATAAAATTTTGGTGTTTCGTTAGCATCCTCTAATCATGGGTGCTACAGGTGAACTCCGACATAAAAACATTCTTGACTAATTGAAGCTCAGTATAATCACTTCCGAGGAATAATGTGAACACATGTGAAGACAATGTGTGTTTACCTTTCAGGGCAGGCAAGTTTGAAGGATGTGGTGCGTGCTACTGATAGGGTCATAACTCTGCACAATATGACTCACTAGTAAGTGCATGGTATTCCTGTACTTTTGCCTTAGAAGGTGACTGTGGTAGCTCCAACTGGGATGATTTTTCTAGCTTGTCTTTACGTATTATTAGTTGTGAAGAAATAGGAAGAGACACCTTTGTCTTAGTGCTTGGCACGCTTTATGCACTCAGTCTTTCTTTTTGTATTTAAGAGGAGATGTTGATTTTACTGTGTTTTGTTGTGATAGTTTAAAATTTAATAATAACTTTTAAAAACTATGTTTTAAGTGAAGGTCTTTGTGTTATGTGAATCAAGTTTATTTCAAAAGAATGAGAAGCAGGGTTCTGTTCTGTGCATCTGATGGTGATTTAGACATTTTAGGCAATTAGGGGACAGGGAGTTTCCTGTGACTTTTATTTTATATATTCTTAGTGCTGGGGATTGAACCCTGGGCCTTGGGCGTGCTGAGCACGTGCTCTTCCACTGGGCTATGCTCCTCACTCATGTGATGTTAAATCAGTGGAAGACGTTGGGCTTTCTAGTTCAGAATTGCATACTCAGAAGGAGCTGGAGCCAGGATCCAAAGTGTAAGGTGGACCTCTCATTGTACATGTTTGAACAGTGTTACTACTCGGAAATGAGTTCTTTAGCTTGATGTTTTTTTACTTCCTCCTTGCTTTGGCATTTACAAAAAGACACAGAAATACTGAATAGCAATGTGTGCTGTAGCTCGATTGTTTTGCAGGGCACCAAGAGAAGACCTGCTTTTCTCATTGACTAATAATTCACCAAGGAGGCTCTTGTCATCTTTCTTCCTCAGAGTCTAAAGCAGATCTGCTCCTTTGACTTGAAAGAACCTCTCCAGTAGAATGTGCAGCTGGTCCCAGAGTTTGCCCATTTTTGTGAGAAGACAGTCTGCCAGCAGCATCCTCTCGCCAGAGCAAAATTTATTTTTTAAACCAGAATTAAAAAAAAAAATTTATGTCTAAGAAACAAAATGAAGCAACCACTGCCACCAGAACACCTGCAGAGGCATGTAGTGTTTAGTATCCCCCTTGGGGATACATTGATGGGCCCTTGGATCATAGGGGTATAGAAGGTGACCTTGGTGTGCAGAGACTATTCACTTCTCAGTGTGGACTTTGGCAGTTACCTAGGCTTGGGGTTTCATAAGTGTTGGGGCTGTCACAGTGAGTCCTGAGGCATGGGGCCACAATTGTTTTGTGAAGGGAAAAATTATTCTGATACTTGTTAAAATGGTAAGGAAGAACGTAATTTAGGACAGTCACAAGAGATGTCAAGACTATTGCAGTAGAGCTCAATCCAAATATAACAAGAACAAGGAGGGATTTGTCACCCATTTACAGCAGGATTAGGGGCAGTTGGTGTTTGGAAGATGACCAAGAGGAGAAATCAAGGCTGGGGGATGCTTGCAGAAAGCAAAGATGGTGGCAGAGGAATTTGAATAGATGTTGAGGCTGGTGGATTCTGTCCAAGTTAAGTGGGGATCCTTGCTAAAACTAAGCTATATGGATCCAGCTGGAATGAGGAACCAAGGTGGAGGCCAACTGAGAAGAGAAATTAGAGGAATCTGACTAAGATCTGGTCAAGGAGAGCATCTTTTTCTGTTCCCATAGCCTGTGTTAAATATAAGGGTTCAGGTACTGAACCTGAACTTCATGCAAGGAGGATGTTGTTCAATGAAGTCTACAGGGAATGCCAGGAAAAATACACTTATTACTGGTGCAGAATCTATGGCAGGCTTGGGGGAAAAATCAGAATAGCTCTGAGAGACGGGACCTTAGTTTCCCTGGTTTTTGTGCTATGAGGTTTATTAGTTTTAATTTTGTTTAACAAACTTTAATAGCGCTTAAGGGTCAGGCACTCCTCTATGTAGGAGGGGACAGAGGCCAGAGAAGTGAAGTAACCTGCCTAGGGCCCATCAGCCCTTCATAGGCAGCTGGCAGGCTTGGGTTCCACCACAGGCCACCTGGATCTGAACTGTGTGGTCTCAGTCGCTCTGTGAGGCTGCACCCTAGGTCCTGCCTCCCAGGGATTTACTTATTGGACGAGGGAAGGGATTTTCTTTTTTGTCCTCTGGGAAAAGAGAATTCTTTTTCCAGGTTTAGATGCTCCTGGGCCTTGTTTGAAGGGAAGTCAGGACTGGAGAGTGTGTTCAGCTTGATTCTCCCGTAAATCAGAGTTATTTGTAACCAACCGTTCAGGTCGTCTTTTACCTTCTAGCTCTAAACCAGTCGTTTGCTGGCTACAAATACACTCCTTACCTTTCCCACAGCCACTACAGAGCCCTTCTAATCAACAGTTTGCTTTTTTGTTTTGGTTTTTCCCACTAGCAACTTCAGTGCATTCTTTCTTTTTCAAGTAAATGCTCCATTTATGATGTGTGAGTTGTAATTCTTGATACTAAAGGCTTGGGACATTGGCTTCCAGATGATATATTTCTGGCACCAAAGTTCTGTGCTAAAGGGTCATGCCACTTAGGAGCAGAGCAGGTCCAATTTCTAAAATATTTATTTATTAAAGTCTCTTTAAATTTTGCTTAAATTTGCCACAATGGTGCTTTAAAAGCTTCTGGTTAATATGACGGTGGAGTCCAAGCTATATAACACTGCCTGTGGGAGCTCTCCAGTGGCCTGCGGTCCCTCACTCATGGCTTTTCTCTTTTGATTCCAGATCTGTCTATGGCAGTACAGAAGTTTTCCCAGTCACTGCAGGACTTCCAGTTTGAGTGCATTGGCGATGCTGAAACGGATGATGAGATTAGCATCGGTGAGTGCCGCCGCTCTTCACTAACCCAGCTGCTGTTTGTTCATCTGTGGACAGTGTATTCTCGAATCCAATCTGCACCCTTTCAACAGTGTTAGAGGTAGAAGGTACCGTTCTGCATTTCACACAGGTTTGAAGGTGACCCAAGGCTGCTGGTCTGTGGCCCATAGTCGATAGCAGGGATGTGCCTTCCCCTCCATACCTCTTGACAATGACATCCTTCTTCCTCTGCCTTTCCTCCCTGTGTATAGTTTGCCAGGTGTGGCTGTGTTGCTAAACGTTGTCTTCTATTAGTTTTGGCATCCCAAGTAGCCAGTCCAACCTAGCTGGGTAAAGAGAGGGCAGTGCTTCCCCCTGAGGGAGGGGTCTATGGAGAAGAGGGCAGAGGGCGGTGGGAGTTTCTCAGCCACGGCGCTGCATTAGCTTGGCTGGCTCGCAGAGCTGCTTCTTGAGAAACCTCTGGGCAGGGCGCATGGGATTGCGGGGCGGCAGGCTTTCTGAGCTACCAGTCATCTCATGTCCTCTGGGGTATCACAGAGGCGACTGGTCCTTGGGATCATGGACGGCTCCATCTGCCTCCGTCTGGAATGGAAGGTGGGTCCATCGTGGCTGTCAGGGCAGAGAGCCCGTGGACCTCACACAGTGGGCTGTCTTCCTTTGACATCCTCAGACAAAGAGGAAAGAACAGCATGAGCGGTCGTGCACCGCCAGCATTTGGACAACAGTGCTGTTTTGCTTGTCACCTTTTAAATATAATTAATTAATTAATTTTTGTCAGGATCTGACTCAGGTCTCCTGGAGTTTAGTATGTGTTCTTCCACTGAGCTACATCCCCAGCACCTGCGTGTCACTTCTTGACATTTGTGTCATAAACACATGGCCCCCCACATGGCCGGGTAAAAGCCTAGATGACATCACTAAGATAATGATAATATACTATCATTGCTGTTTAGAAAACTCACACATAGTCACATAATAATTATTTCAGTTACTTACAAAACTAAACTCTATGAATGCAGAGACCATATCTGTTTTTTTTTTAAACCATTTTAGCCTTAGCACTTGACCTAGAGGCTAACTCATGATAGAGCCCCAGTGAATTTGTTGAATATGTGACATAATATTCTTACTAAACTTTACTTTTTTCCACATATATGCATATTTTTCTAACAGAGTGCTGCATATTCTTTAGTATTTTTCCTTTGGAAATGATTACAGCAAATACTTCTGGGTTTTCACGATATTTAATGATTATGTGACTATCTCAGGTTCACACGTATTTATGAAGTAATCTCTAGGGTACATCCAGGTTGCTTCTGGCTGATCTCTAACCTACTGTTAAGAATACAATAAACATCTTTCTGCATATTCTTTTAATTTCCGTTAAGGTTCTTCCTGAGGATATCTCTTGAAGTCACACATGAATGTGGTACCTGCAGAGACAGGGTTTTTAATCGCCATGCTGTTCAGCCTTCCAGGCATGTTAGGTAATTTCCCAGGATTATGGTCAACCTGATCTCTTGATAGTGGTCTATTTGACTCTTTCCACTTAGGCTAACTGAGCATCTTTGTGTGACTCTTCCAGCTTAGATTAGAAGAGTGTGAACTGATCAGTAGGTGAAGGCATATTGTAGGCAGTCAGTATTAAATTACAATGTTAAAGGGCTTTGAGAATGTAGATGAGAGGTTGGAGGTTGTTGTTTTTAGGTGCTGTCGAGTAGAGTTGACATCACTCATAGTGACCCTTTGTATGACAGAATGAAACATTCCCCAACACCATGCCAGGCACATGATCTTTTGTATGTTTAAGCCTATTGTTGCAGCCACTGTGATAATCATTCTAGTTGAAATTCTTCCTTTTTTTGTTGACCTGCCACTCTCCCAAACATGATGCCCTTCTCCAGGGATTGGTCCCTCCTGACAACATGTCCAAAATAGGTAAGATGCAGTCTAGCCATCCTTGCTTCCAAGGAGCACTCTGGTTGCACTTCTTTGAGGATGAATCTTTTGGTTTTTTGGAAGCCCATGGTATATTCAATATTCATCCCCAGATAGGTGGAGATTAGATGCAGGGGTAATATTGCTTGCTAATTTTAGATCAGGAGACATGTTGAGTACTGTGTACTATGAATCTGATTTAAACATCAGTGCCTTATAAGAAAAGCCAATCTGAAACAAAATAATTTTTTAAATATATATTTTTATGGTCCTGAGGATGAAAACTAGGGCCTTACACATACTGGCAAGTGTTTACCACTAAGCTACATCCTCAGCCTTGAGCAAAATGATTTATAAGCAGAAATTATTTCTGGAACAACTAATGTAAAAATATAGGTATATTCCCATATCCTGATCATCTAGCATTTGTATCCTTTAACTGGGCCTCCAAATGCATGAAAAGCAGTTTAAAATAAATTAGTAGGTAACAGAAGGTGTTGACTAATTATTCCTTAAATGGAGTGTTATGAGGCCATCCCAACCCGTCCTCTCAAGCACAGTGAGCTGAGAAACTAATCACTGAGGCTGGTGTGTGAGGCTGGTGGGGGTGGGGTGCTTCCACCCCGCAGAGGGAGGTGCTGCTGTTGGGCTAACTTTACCTTCCTTTGCTGAGGCTCCAATTTCAGCTTCTGCTCAATTCCTCTGATTTCATGGAAGAGGAATGAAGCAAGGACAGCTGCGACTCTTGGTGCTGACTCATTGCCAGAACACTCAGCCAGAATGGTCCTGAGGCTTACACATGGCATTGCTGTGAAATCTGATGATTTACACACAAGCTCCTCTCCCAGAAGCAAAGCCTGTCCGTGCATAGTGACTGTCACAGGACATTGGCTGGCTTTCTGTGTGTGAGACGTGGTAGGAGTGGGGGAGGCCCACGTCCCCTGTACTCGCAGTGAGAGAGGAGGACAGACTTTGAGTAAGGGAAGGAAGGTGGCCATGCCACATCCGTAGCTTGCGAAGGCCATTCGAGGAGTCTGGTGGGGGTGGCCTGTGTCTGGAGGTAGATCTCCCTGCACTCAGCTGTCCGCTTCTGACCACACTCTTTTGGTCTTGGCTTGCTGGTCTGGTCTGGTCTGGTCTGGTCTGGTCTTGTCTTTTCTTTTGTTTTTACCTAGCCTAATTTTGTTTTTTAAGGGCTGGGATTTAGCTCAGTTGGTAGAGAGCCTCTCGGCAGTCTCTGAGGTCCCGAGTTCAATTCCCAGCACCGCAAAATGGGAGAAGGATGTGGCAATCCACTCCCGAGGCAATCCCGAAACAGCCATTGAAAACCTTATGAGGGTCGCTATGAGTCAGACACAACTCGATGGCGAAATTTTGGTTTTTGTGCCAGTGAGACGTTGCCAGTTGGGAAGGAAGCAGAGGTTGGCGGTCTGGGCCCCACGGGGAATCTTGTGGCCCTGAGAGCAGGTCTGCTCTTCCCGTGGCTGAGGTCAAGAGTACGCAACATCCCACTCTGTTCTCAGCGTTCTTTCCATGCAAGAACCACAGGACGCTGTGGCTCCTCTCTTCTCTGAGGGTACACGAGCCCCTGCCAGCCTTCATCATCTGCCTGGTGTAGTACTGCGTGAGTGGAAGCGGCTTGTTGCGTCCATGCCATTTAACTCACCACAGCTGCTCTCATTGCTGGCTTTTATATTGTTCTAGGGTTTTTAACTGAAAAGAGACCAAGCTATGAGTACTGTGCTGGGCACTGAGGGCTTGGAAATTGGTGCAGGATTAGAGTGATTATAAACTGGTAAAAGCTTCAGTCCTTCTCTCAAATAACATATTTATAGGGGTGGATTAGATACAAAATACAGCATTATTTGACTATAATTGCACAGTAATATGCATGTCAATGCAAAAACAGAATACCTACTCCAGTCCTGGAACGCATACATGCATGGGAATTGATAAGGTTCCCACATGAATCATGTGCCCGTCCTTAGTGCCTTACTAGGAGGAAATACAAGGCTATTGGTACAGAAAATAAAGTCCTACTTAAACACTGCTTAGAGCAATTCACTTCAAACATCTGGAAGTTCAAAGATATTACTATGCATCTGCCTCGGAGACACATGGTTTTGCTAGGTTAACAAAAAGCACTTCACAGCGTAAGATAATGAAGTTGTCCATGTTGGTATATTGGACCAGAATTTATGTCTGTACCAAAGGTACATGATGCAGGTTGCTGCACATTGTTTCTATATATGGTGCCCATGTATTGAAATCATTTTTAAGCCCAAGTTTTAAAGGAAGTCTAGATTAAAAGAAAATTCAGTTAGTGTTAGTCAAGCTGAACTAGTGCCAATAAAAATATTAATAGCCATTAATAGGAGGCAAAGTTTATTCGTTGTGTGTAATCTTGGAGAGCGTTGGAAAGTCCATTTGCAGTTGCACATGAACAGCTTGGTCAGTGATGTTTGATGACTAGGGTGACTCTCAGGAAAGTATTGGACAATATGAGCTTGGCACTCTAGAGATTAAACATACACCAAGGAGGAGAGTTAGTTTGCTAGTAAGTATTTTGGATGATGATTTCATTCCTGTAGACACGCCTAAACAGAACATTCTTGTGGTAGAGGTAGGCAACACATTGCCACTTGTTGATGAAGATTATAGTTCCAAACTCTTAATAGAGAAAAGTATTTTGGATCACAATATATTTTGTAATAGTCACTCAGCTATTTCTGACCTAACTAGTATGTTCCTGTTCCTGTGTTTATTCTCTTTTAAATGCAGATATGCAGACATAGCAACAAAGATGGTTGGCACTTAATAGGCAGCACAAAGAACGTGTTGCACTCTTACGAAGAAGTTTTTGTGTGGAAATATGTGTATGGATTGTACAACACTTGGTCTGATGTATGAATCGGCTCTCACCTAAACCATGTTTGTATATGGCACTGGCTAGGGCGCTCTCTGCTCTTCGGGTTCTTTTGTCTTCTGTCCTTAGGAGACTATTTGGAAAGGTGAGGCTTCAGGAGTAGAGTTTAAAATGACAGTTCACAAATGCCTGTAATCCCAACGACTCTGGAGGCTGAGGTTGGAGGCTGCCTGTGCAACATAGTGACCCGGTCTCAGAAGAAAAAACAAAAAGGAGCTGAGGGTGCACCCCAGTGCTGGAGCACTTGCTTAACATGTGTGAGGCCTTGGAGTCATGCCCCTCCCCCAACCAAAAAAATGGTCAAGTCGCAGGAGCCTCTTTGTGTCTTTGGAGCCCACATTGCTTTGCCCAGGTGCAAGTATTTGTTAATTATCTCTGAAGTTGGCCATGCATCTGTGTGATACAGTGGCAAAGTGGTTGCATCACAGGTATGAAGTCACGCTGGCACACACTTGGAAGCCTGAGAGCGATCTTTGGTAAGCACTCTGAGGGCACAGAGTGAGGAAAATTTTCAGGGAGTAGTTGGAAAATCTCGGTTTTCTTGTCACAGGAATCGCTAAGGGGAAGTGCACATCTTTAGCCAAATGAGTCTACTTATTTTGGGAATGGATCTGTAGGTCATATGGTAAAGGGTGTGGTCTCTTTTTCCAAATTATAAATAAGAATATAATCTAGGGTGGGAAGTTTGGCCAATAGTTTGCTTTGTGTATTTTGAAGGAATTTCTGTGTAGCATAGAAATACTTTAAGATAGTAAACTGTGTTTCAGGTTAAGAACAGGTGGTATTTCATGAACCCAGAAAATGTAATGAAAAGATCTCTAGCAATTTTAGGTAAGCTCATGTTCTTCAGGGCTGGGATTTAGCTCAGTGGGTAGAGCACTGCGCTGCAATCTCTGAGTCCCTGAGTTCAATTCCCAGCACCGCAAAAATGGGAGAAGGGCCTGGCAATCCACTCCCAAGGCAATCCCGAAGCACTCGGCCATTGAAAACCCTATGAGGGTCACTATGAGTCGGATACCGACTCGACGGCACCTAACAACAACAACATTTTCTTCATCAACTTAAACTAATAAAATTGAACTATGAAATTATTGAAAATGTGTCCCTGAAGATTTTCTTCAGCCAGGCGCGGTGGCGCACGCCTGTAATTCCAGTGGCTCAGGAGGCAGAGGCAGGAGGATCACAAATTCGAGACCAGAGGCAGTCTGCATAACCTAGGGAGACCCTGTCTCAAAAAATAAAAAGAGAAAATGGGCTGGGGGTGCAGCTCAGTGGTCCAGCACTTGCAAAGCATGTACACGGGAGGCCCTGGGTCCAATCCCCAGTACTGGGGGGTGGAGGGAGGCAGATTTTCTTGGCTAAGAGCTTCAAGTACTCCTCACACACATTGTTCTTCCTCCTCATCTAATGACATAGTGATGCGTGATGTTTGTAGCCATGAAACTCTTCTTGGTTTTTTTTTTTTTTTAAACTTGTAAAGCAAAGACAATACTATTATCAACCACAACTGAACTCTTCTAAAATAGAGCTGTGATATTTTATTAAATTCAAGGAAGCAAATTATCTACTCATTTGCTGAATCAAAAGAAAGTCCATCAGTTTTTACCAACCCTCATTACAGCCCCGTTAAGTGTGGTTGTATAAATCAGGAAGTCCTCTATTAAAGGAGAACATTTCCAAATGCCTAAATTGTTTATACAAATAACAGTTTCTTTTGAACTCTGCAGAGGAAGCATATTTTACTCTTTAATAGCTCTCAGTTGGACAATTGAATTATTGTTTTGTTTCTTTTTTTTCCCACCCTTATTTTTGCGCCCACACCGAAACCACCCACAATTAAGGATGGAAACAGCTGGGAAGGTTGTACATTTTAGGTGGCATTCCCCTTACTGAAAGCCTGCTGTTTGAGAGAGATACTCTTGTCCAACCATCTGTATTTTAAAGGACATTAGTTAATTTAATTTGAAATTCAGAGGCTTAGTTTTTTTTTTTTTTTAATTTTAGGCTTTGATGAAAATAACATGAAAATTTATCATGTCTCAAGCATGAAAAAGAATTGTCTTAATGATACACATTAATCCCCTGAAATAACTACTACTTCTACTTCTTCTACTACTACTACTACTATTGCTAGTTCTCCCCCCCCACTTCAATTTTGTTCTACTAAGTGAAAAGTACTTCAGTTTTTTTCCATAAAGAGCTCGGCCTGTATTCTGTAGCAAATTAAATGCTCTTTGAGCCATAAAGTAAGTTGTGCTTACATTTCTATTCCTGCCTAGAGCTTTTAGAGCTTTATTTGTGGATGAGGTTTAATAAATATTTGTTGAACGGATAGCCTCTCTGCAAAACCTATTAAACACTTATAGAAACCAATCATTTAAAGGTACATAAGTAGAATTTTAAAGTTTATTTAAAAATACAGTAGTAGCCAGGCATGGGGTGCTCAGCTGAAATCCTATCTACTCAAGTGGCTGAGGCAGGAGGAACTCAAGTTCAGACTCAGCCTGGACTGTACACTGAGACTGGGTCTCAGACAAACAGACAAAAGTTAAATATGTATTCATTTGGTTATGTCTAGCATAATTCTGTTCAGTATGATGTTGTTGTTGTTGTTAGGTGCTGTCGAGTCGGTATCCGACTCATAGCGACCCTCATAGGGTTTTCAATGGCTATTTCGGGATTGCCTTGGGAGTGGATTGCCAGGTCCTTCTCCCATTTTTGCGGTGCTGGGAATTGAACTCAGGTCCTCAGAGACTGCAGCGCAGCGCTCTACCCACTGAGCCAAATCCCAGCCCGTTCAGTATGATAGTCAACTAAATTTTGAGAAATAGTTCATGTATTTACTTTTATTAAAATTTAGTTTTATTTTTTGGGGTACTTGGGGGTTGAACCAAGGGCCTTGCACATACTTTCGTAAGGGCTCTGCAACTGGCCTGCACCCTTATCCCAATTTTTATTTTTTATTTCCAGCCAGGGTCTTACTAAATTGCATAGCCTGTCTCTAGCCTCCAACTCCCAGTCTTCCTTGCTGCACCACCCAAGTTGCTGGGGTTTATAGGCCTGCCCCTCCACTACAGTTAATTAGTTAGTAATTTACATATGCGTTATTGTAGTTGTTGTTCTTGTTGTTGTTAGGTGCTGTCAAGTGGAGTCTGACTCACAGTGACCCTTTGTACAACAGAACAAAACACTCCCTGATGCTATGTCATGCTGGGTGTTATTGTCAGTGCTTCTCTGCTATTCACAGGATTTTCAGTGGCAGATTGTTTCAGGAGTGGATTGCCAGGTCCTTCTCCCTAGCCTGCAGCACCTGGCAGTCTCCCATCCAAGGACTAACCAGGCCTGGCCGTGCTTAGCTGTCATGATCAAGTGGGATCAGTTGCCAGGGTGCTATGGCTGCAGACTTACATATGCATATAAATGTTGTTATTGTTGTTAGGTACTGTGGAGTCAAGTATAGCTACCCTCATAGGGTTTTCAGTGGCTTGTTATTTTGGGAGTGGCTATATATATGAAACATTAGAGTTCCCTAATATTTGTAAATATTAAAATTCATACTAGAATTAAACTATTTTTCTATTTAGTTTGCTTCATATTTACTGATGACTTGTGTTTCGAGCACTGTATGTCTCCTGGAGACCTACTGGGAAACAGGTGGCAGATGCTTCTGCCCTTGTAGAATATACAGACTAAAGTTTAAGGTGGTAACAATGGCCCTCTCTTAGAATAACACGTAAATTTTAAAAAGACTTATTTCAGAATGGGTCAATTTCACTTCCTGTCTATATATCCCTTTTATTTACCTGTTACCTATGCTTAGTGATTTATCAATATCTCAAAAATCCTCTCAACAAAGAAGATTAGACTGGGAATAATGCAGCAGTCCCCTCTACTGTGGGATACAGCAACACACAGCTGATTTGCATTATTTGTAAATTACAGCATTTGTGAATTCACCTTTATGCTAAGATTTATTGGTGACCCACAAGTCAATACTCCTGGTGCTTTCTTGGATATATGCAGAGGAATGAGAACATTGGAGAACTGGCCCAGGTAGATTTGATTAAAATGTGGTGGGCCTGGGGCTGGGATTTGGCTCAGTTGGCAGAGCACCACTTTGTAGTCTCTGAGGTCCCAGGTTTAACTACCAGCACTCCAAAAATGGGAGAAGGATGTGGCAATCCACTCCCAAGGCAATCCTGAAACAACCAGCCATTGAAAACCCTGTGAGGGTCGCTCTGAGGTGGACAGGACTCATGGCACCTAAGGAAAACAATGGTGGGTGTGGCAGCCATGCCTTATTGAAGGCTGATAACAGGAGAGTTGTTTGCTCTTGGGTAAGTGCAGCATGCCAAAACGAAAGGACTGGGGATTAGACTCAGGAACCTGCTTTGTAGCTTTTTCCTGCCCCTCTCAAACCTGCCTGTGCTTGCATTTCCTTTCTGCAAAATTGATTTAGTCAATAAGGACTCAAGTGCCAACTAGGTCCATGGTTTAGGTAATTTGTATTTATGCCTTCGCTGGGGAGACCAACATAAACACCCAGGGCAGTCACTTCACAATTATGGTGAGTGTGCTGAATGCTGCTGAAGCGGATGATGTCACGCTGAGAGCAGTTGGTGAGCATGGAGGGAAGGTTCCTCTGAGGCAGCAACCTGTAAAGCAGGCGCAGGGAAGTGTCAGGTAAAGGCAGACAGAAAGACAGGCCAGACCTAGGGGAAGGAGTGGTGAAGGCCTTGAGGTGGAAAGTAGACAACCAAGGGGAAAGTGGCGTGCAAAGGGCCTGGACAGGTGATCAAAAGGGATTTTAACTAAAGGCACTGTGAAGCCATTGCTGAGCATTCATCACAGAAGTGATGTGATCATATTTACATTTTAAAAGGTTAATCTGGCAGCCTTGTGGAAGGTTTAAGGAAGCTGCCATGCATAAGCTTTTCTTAAAATGTTTTACTTGGCCATTTCTCTGGAATGTGTTCAGAAGAAAATCAAGTGTGGGCAGCGTGACATACCAGTTGTGGATACCTGTGCTCTTTGTGTGCACATGCCTTACCCCGCAGGGTCCAGAAGAGACTCTCACTGACTGCTCCTGTCACTAGACTGGTTTTCCTAAATTAGAATCATATGATTACCTTAAAATCCATAATTTTTGAGGTATTTTTGTCTCCTAACAAACACATCTTATTGCCTATTTATTAGTAAATATCAGGCACTAGAAAAGTAAGTGGTGGTCTGTGTCGGTGTTAGGTGCATAGTTTACACTTTTGTTGGAAAAAGGTAAGTGATGATATTCTTTTTCTCAAAGTTCAGCCTAATGTCTCTATTTTATTGGCATTTTCCTTTTTTTTTTTTTTTTTTGTACTGCGGGTTGAACCCAGGGCCTCGCGCTTGCATGCTTTTGCAAGTGCTCTACCACTGAGCTGCACCCTCAGCCCATTTTTTTTTTTTTTTAGCTGGGATGACAGGTGTGTGCCACTGTGCCTGGCTTTTTGGCGTTTTTCTAGTTTGCTTTGTGGAGTTTATTCCACCTCTGTCGAATATAAGGTAAATCCTGCATCAGCTTTGAAAACAACTTTTGAAGATAGTGTTATATGACAGTTCCTTCCTTAGTCTGGAGTGGTTTGTATCTTTTACTGGGGAGCTGCTCTTCTCTGTTCCTGGTTTTCCTGTCACTCTCCGCCCTCCTTTTTTATGGACATGTGACAGTGGAGGGGTGGGGGGCCCCATGAACTATTCTTTTCTAAATGATCAGAGAATTAGACTTTTGACATAGAAATGCTATCCTGGTTTTTTAGAATCCCAAGTTTAGTTTATTAGAATAGAAAGAGAATTTGGCAAATGTGGGAATTAACACTGTATTTTTCCTTTAAACTTAGAGGTGCAGTGATTTTCTGAAGTCATACCAATATTAAAATATTGGCTTCCTGGCTCCTTGGTCATGAACTTTGACTCTTAGTTTACTTGTTTATTCCTTTAGTAAATACTGATGAATCTCCTATGATTTGTCAGGTACCGTGTTGGATGCTATATCAGCATGCAAAACAGGACAAAACAGTAATTGCTTCAGTGGGATTTGGATATTTATTAAACAAGCTAGATGAAAAAAATATATAAATTCATTAGCATTAATTTAGCCTGGGATAAGTGCCATGGAGAGACAAAAAGAATGAAGACTATTTAAATTTTATTTTGTAATATTTTTAATTTACGTGTATCTGCAATTTGAATGGTGTGATAGCAAACGAGCCATAAAATAAACCTTGTCTTACCATCCATTCCCTGTGCAATCAAGTTTATATGACCTTTCAGATTTGAAACCATGTGGTGCAAAAGGAGTAAATGTTTCTGAGGCATGTTAGCTTGGTTCTACCATCACTGGATTTCTTCTGAAGCATTTAGAACAGGGTGTCATCAAGACACCCTGATGCATTCAGAACCAGCCACATCAAGTAAAGAGGAATTATCATGGGCCATGCGTAAATTATATAATATAGCTGTTGTTGTTAGGTGCCATCGAATTGGTGTCCAACTTATAGCAACCCTGCGTACAGCAGGTGAAACACTATTGTCAGTGCTTCTCTGCTGTTCATAGGGCTTTCAATGGTGGATTGTTTTTTGGGGGTGGGCTGCCAGGTCCTTCTCCCAACCCCAGCACCTGGTGTTCCCAGGTAGTCTCCCATCCAAGTACCAGCCAGGCCTGACCCTGCTTAGCTTCTGAGATCTGAGGGGATTCGATGCCACAATGCTGCAGGCATAATATAGTTAGTGTATATAAATATATAGTTAGTGTATATAAAAAGACTTATTTTTATATTTTTTATTATAACATTTAGGGAAATGAGAACAATATAAAATTGTGGAGCTGCATTACTAGCTGTTCTGGGCTGTGTGTGGCCCACAGGTGGCAGGCTGAACACTCCTGATTTAGAACATTGGAACATTTCTCTAGTTCTCTTTCTGCCCTCTGCTCTGGATTATCAGATCTTTTACTTTGCTCTGGTATACTTAGTTTGACAGTACACTTGAATTTTCATTATCGTGCTATTTGCAATATTGAAGAGAACTAATCTAATGTCCCTTAGCTGGAGAATAACGGTTTCGAGCCAATGAATATCATAGAAGGCTTTGCTGTATGTCTAGAGTTTAATTTGCAGGTTCTCAAGAGACGCTGAAGGCATTTGATAGAAGTTGCCCTTTCGGATGTTTATCCCAGATCTATTTAGGTGATGAATTACTACACGGAAGTCTTTGCCAGTTCAGAGTGAGTCAGATTATCTTTATCACCAAGAGAGCACTTTTCTAAATGTGAATGAAAAAATAAAAATATAGTTTCACTTTTGACATAAAATGTTCAGACCAGAAAGGCAATAGGCCTGGGGATGGTCTGAAAGAAGTAAATTAGGAGGCAGGATGCCCGGAAATGAGTGAAACTCGTTAGCGAAAAGCAAAGATAAACATATAAGCAATGAAGAGAAGAGTTACTGAGGAAGAGGAATCAGAATCAGAGAGAGGTGGGAAAGCAAGAACACATTGAATGATAGGCTTGAAAAAGTAAAGGAAAGGTTTGCCTTGAACAATCATGTAGGAATATGTGACCAAGAAAAGGCTAATTGGTAGTAATTTCTCTGTCAAGGATAGAGTTCAGGCTAGTTGCCAAGAGTCGTGTTTCAGGGGGCTGTGGAGAGAAGAACTTTGGTGTCATGCTTGATTTTTGGGACTCAAAGATAACATTTCTGAGAGGACTATTTGTGTCATTGAAATACAGATGAGCTTCAACCAAGGCAACAGAGATGACCCTTATGAATCTTATCGCAGCATACATCCTTTGTTGCTTAAATGTAGTTCGAACCTGTAATTCCTCACAAAGCACACATTTAATTTTATCTCCAGAGTCAGACATTGGCAGATCGTCTGCTGTCAGAATCAGCTGTGGGCAGTGTTAACAATTTGATCCCTGGGCTCTACCCTGGACTGCAGCTGAGGTAGACTCCCCAGGGTGGGGGCCTCAGAAGCCTTTGATTTCATGGAGATCCTTGGAGGCTGTGGGAAGCCACTGCTTTAAACAGTGGGCAGTGATTTGGGCAAAGGCACAGTGGGATGGGCTGTATGTCAGTGTATCCCGGATGTGGGTTCTGGTGGTCACCAGATGCGATGTTCCTCCAGTGCAGCCATCTAAGCTGTAAATGCCACATGTTTGTATGGAAACCCAGGCACTTCTTGCCACTCCCAGTCCTCGGAGAAGTGTTGAGAGTATGCCCTTAGCATAAAAGATGATGTGCAGGGGCCCGTGTAGATGCCATGCAGAAGTTTTGAGGTTGAGAAAAGCCAACCTTTCAAATTAAAATAATGTCCAAGATGTGGTTTGTACTGATGTGGACTTGGGATTCTCTAGAATTCTCCACCAATAATGAGTCTAAGAATAGTGAACCTTATAGTGCATGCAAAGCTAATAAGATGTTTTATCCTCATTAAGCTCACAAAAGGGGTAAAAATGGGCTTTCTAATCACTGTATGGTAAGGGGAGCATGCTTAGTCCTGTAGGTATAGTAAATATACAGTACTGTGCACCTTCTAAAGCCAGAGGAGGGATTCCTAGCTGGGGACAGCAGGAGGTGCCTAAATATTAGAGGTTGTTTGAACTGAGTCCTAATGGTTAGGTGAGGTGCAGCCAGGAAAGACTGGTAAAGGAAAGACATGGAAATGGGCAATTTTAGGAAGTGTGAATTTTAAGATTAGAAATGGTGGTATCTTGGATTAAGATACCTGTAAATGTGCTGTATGGCCACATTATGAAGGCCCCAAGACACATATACTGTGGAGTTTGGATCATTTTCCAACTCAAAATCCTTGGTGGAGAAATAATCAAAATAACTTGCGAGGAACCTTATTCGTGTATTGATACAGTGAGTTAGAGCCACAGAAGCTGTGAGGCCAAGTTATATCACAGCAGCAATGAAATGAGCCCCTTACATAGGTGTGCTAGGCACCGTGGAGTTGGGTCTGACTCACAGCAGCCCTAGGTATAGCAGCATGAAACACTCCCTGACACTGTGCCATGCCCGGCACTATTGTCAGTGCTTCTCTGATGTTCATAGTATTTTTGATGGCTGATTGTTTCGGGATTGGACTCCCAGGTCCTTCTTCCAACCCTAGAGCAGCCAGCGTTCCCAGGTGGTCTCCTATGCAATACTAACCAGCCCTAACCCTGCTTAGCTTCTGAGATCAGACGCGATAGGACACCAGGGTGGTAGGATGCAGACTGTAAGAAGGGTATGGGAGAGAAGTCAGCATTTGGTAACTGGATGTATGGAAGGAAGGATTGAAGACAGCTCATCATCTGAGTTACTGGGGTAGTGGGTTATGAGCACATTTATGTGTTTATATGGCCAGAGCACCTGAGGGTGGAACAGAATTGTGAGTCAAATTTTGACACAATTAGTTTGAGATTCATCAAAATCCCTCCTAGAAATTTCCAAGAGGTGATTAGATTCATTTAATTTCAGGCAGTGAGCTGGGGCTGTGTGGCTGGGCCTGGTGGGGGTGGGAAAGCATGGACCTTTCGGGTGCGCTGACTTGGGTTCAAACTTTGACCCTGGTCATCATTATTGCTGTGGCTGTGCAGGTTGTTAAACCTGTGTAGAGGACATCAGTGTCCCTACCTGAAAAATACGTGGAATGGCGGCAGGTTTGGGAACTTGCACATGTGACTTTTCCACGGGATATCGTGAGCATTGAGGAGCTTTGCACCATGCCAGGGCCACATCAAACACATCCCATCCTGCCTTCCTGTTCTCCTACGTCCTTAGGACAGAAGGTCCCTGGGCGTTGGTGTGTGGACTGCGGGGAAGAAGTGAGGATGGGGACAGCAGAGAGGGGCAGAGGCGGGAGGAGCCTTTAGATGTTAGAGAGTGGCTCTCGGGGAGTCAGCCTGTGGGAGCAGAGGCCCGCCTCTGTCCAGGCCAGCAGGAGAGGGTGAGCAGTCAGTGCCGGGCAGAGGAGTGGAGACCAGGACATCTGTTCAAGCCAGGGAATCGGGTGGGGTCCTTTCTTAGGTCCTCTTTCTTAGAGGAGAGTTCTGTTCAGACAGGCAGCATGGGAAATGGGTGAGGAGGTAAGGGAGAGTGCTGCCCGAAAGCAGAGCCAGTGCGGGGTTAAGTGGCCTGAACTCGGGTAGCCTTGTGGGTGTGCAGATCCCAGCCAGGAGGGGAGGTTGTGAAGGTCAAGAGGTCTTGGCAAGAGAAGCTGGATGAGTGAGCGGATGTTGAAGCTTCACTGGAGGGATGGGAGGACGGGGTGCAGGGGAGTAGGAGCCGGGGTTCAGGCTGCGGAATGGAAGGAGCCCCAGGAGGCCAGTCCCTGAGGATGGCCAGTCTGGGGGAGCATGGGGTGGGAGGCTGTTTGTCAGCACCAAACTGCTGACTGCTCCCCTGAGGCAGGAGCCTCTGCCTGGTCACCCTGGGAGGGCCAGTATCCCAGGGCAGTTTGCCTTGAAAGATGGCCAGCCTGCCCTTTTCCTGCCTGCCACGTAGCTGGGTAGCAGGCTGCCACCTCTCCCTCGCCCCTCCCTTGGCAGTAATGGTTTGCTGGAAGAAAAAGGAATTTGGGATCTAATAATCAAAATTAAATAGCTACCTCTCCAGTCCCTTGCTCTGGGCTCCGGGGCCCGCTGTCAGGCTGATGGGTCCTCCTTTCCTCCTCTGTGATGGGAAGATAATGCCCACTTCACCCTTCATGTCATTTCATAGACATTAAATCAGGTGGGGGACATTAAGTCAGGTGGTATATGTAAGAACAAGATCCACCAGCAGAGGAACTCGACTGTGACTGTGCTCCCGTTGGAAAGGGGGTTCCAAATTGAGGATTGTCTTGACTTTGGGATACAGATAAACACCACTAAGGCAAAAACAAGGGCTGGGTTTTAGCTCAGTTGGTAGAGTGCTTATCTGCATTCTCTGAGGACCCGGGTTTGATTCCCAGCACCACAAAAAAATGGAGAAGGACGTGGCAATCCACTCCCAGCACAATCCTGAACCAATCAGCTATTGAAAACCCTATGAGGGTCACTATGAGTGAGACCCAACTCAATAGCACCAAACAACAACAACAAGACAAAACAAAAACAAACAAAAAGAAGCAACGCAGCATCAGCATTGCATAGTTCTTGGTTATCCTGGTCACGTTACTGTGTGCCTGGAAAGAAAACAAGACACATGACTTGCAGAAGATGATATATACAGTGATTCCTGCTGTGTAGACAAGGCCTCGGTAAAAGGTCTAAAGAATGCAGATAAAATTCATTTGAAGTAATAATATAATGTGATGAAGCTTACGGAAAATCCAGCTGAAATAACGTTTTCAAGTTGTATGATGAATAGTAATAGTTTCACTTGCCAAAACTTGGCCTTTTGTGTAATACACATATAACATATATATAAACCCAGGATGTATGTGAAAAAATATACGCCTGACCTCTCAACCTTCCCTATAGCTTGGCAGTTTCAAAGCAGATATTATTAAAAGGTCTTGTGTCCATTCAGGGAGAGTATATCAAGGAGAAACTATTGGATATATAGCCTAGAATTATTCCTATACTTCTATCCTGACTTCCACCCTGGAATCATGATAATTTTTTTCAGTTTTTATAGTTTTATAGTTTTTATAGGTAATCCTAGCAATCCAATAATCCTAACAAACCAAAGAGGTCAGGTCTCTGGTTTACAGAAGATTTCTTTTCTCTCTTGACTCCAGCTTTTTTGCCAGTGAGGATAAGAAGCCAGACTGAATATCCAGTTAGATCAGAAGAGGAGGGGGATGGGTTCTGAGTCTCAGCCCAGATGTATAGTGGCAGGCAGTGCTGGGACCCAGTTAAGGATGTCAGGTGCCTGTGAGTCGATGGAATATCAGGACCCAGTATTGAGGGAGGGAGTAGAAACAGGAGTTGGGAATTTAAAAGGAGAGTGGTGTGCAGCTGACACCCACTGCAGAAGGTCAGAAGAGAGGAGAGTTGGAGGATAAAGCGGGTCAAGGGAAAGCATGAAGAAATCCCTGGACAGTACGCCAGTGGACTCCTACATGGACTCCTTATGGTGTCCTCTGCAGAGTGTAGATTGGGTCTTAGTGCTGAAGAGACCAAATACAGAACGTGTGATGGGAACAGACAAGTCCTAAGGTTGAGACTGGGTGTCCCTCACTCTGTGCACAGTACACAGGCAGCTTGATGCAAATTTATTACTCTTTTCATTTGTAGGCTGTGCATTTCTTATTGTTCTCTGGTACGTAATTACAAAACTATGCTATAATATTCAACTAGTTTTTAATCACTAAAATACTGACTAATAAGCTCGTATAACTTGGTGTATGTCATATTTTCCTAAATCTAATTTCTCTGAGTGCAGGGCTACACTGGGTTACCTTGGAGGCCATAAGGTGAGTTTCTGGGTTCATTGGTTTGGCTGGTGTTGAGGCAGAGCCCCATTGTGCTGCCAAGGCTAGCCTGGCCCTCACAGTTCTCCAGCCTTGTCTCCCAAGTGCTGGGATTATACACATGTTCAGCTGCATTTCTGTCTTTGATTTGTGTTTGGCAGTTAAAACGTCTGACCCCAGGGAGGCAGTGGTGGAGAACCAGGCTCAGTCACCTCAAAGACAGTGAAATTTCTTCTTGGAGACCTCGGATTCCCTGGGCTGGGAATTGTCAGAAGGAGGGCAAGTGCCTCTGAGAGTGGACATATGTTTACTGTGACATACCAGTGCTCTTCAGAGGGGCTGTGGGTTTTGTTTTCTCCTGTTAGTTTAGGAAGCAATTTATTGGCTTTGCAACTAGGCATCTGTGGAGTTTGAAGCCGCAGATGGAGTGGAAAAGTCTTCTTTGGTGTTATGGGTCCCAGAAAATAACAAGTAGAATTTGTGGTTGCAAATAATGCCAGTGTGGCAGACAAGCAGATAGCCTGTCAGTGGGGGAGTTAATTGCTACCAAAGATTCCCAATTTTTGGTGGGAAAGCGAGGGTCACTTTTAATACCACTCCTTCCGTTTTGCTGATGTGGCATTTATTATTCAGTTATACCACAAGTTGATTGTGCCTGGTACTTTGTGTGGAGGTTAAATTGTTCCTCAGTCCAAACTTTCTGGTTCCTGCATCTGTATGCTACCTTTGATTTTTTTTAAGTATTCAAAGAATTAAAATTCTCTCAGTGGAAGTTTCAGGCACGAACTGCTCATGATGTGATGCCCCTTAAATCCCTGTGTGCTTTTATAGCATAAGGTGGTATCACCTGACTGTGTACGTTGATCTTAAGTTTATTTTCCTCAGCGTGGCTGGATCTAGAAGGATGACCAGTTCCCTTCCTCTGGCTCATTACTAAGTTTTGTTGATGTTTTACTGTTTCCTACTATTCATAAAAAGTTAGTCCAGAAGGATTCTAAGAAAGAGTCTCTCACTTCCAAATGGAAAAGTGAGATTGTTGTTGGTGCATCACTGGGAACTATAAAACACAGTTGGGTTTGTTTGATCTGGCTCTTACAAACTTTTTACAGGTATTCTTGTTTTCCTTGACATTAACTGGCCAGCCCGGTTCTCCACTATAACATATCTGAAAGTCGGAAGTGATTTGCTTACTCTGATAAGATGGTGTATTATGCAGTAATTGTATAGTCACTATGTTTGTGATCTGTACTTCTATTTAGATATGTATGCTGTCTCTGTTTGAGTAAAGGCTTTCAGGAGAAGAACTTAACACAGCATTTTCTGATAATCATATACATGGATACAAGGGGGACACTTCCTCAAGGGTCAGTTTGGTTTGAAAATATGTTAATCCTAAGTGGATCAATTTGAAACATTTTATAGTATAATGTCGAGTATGTGAAACAGTTGAGTTATGCCAACAATGAACAGAGAAGCTGGGCCCTGTGGCACACACCTCTAATTCCAGTGTCCCAGGAGGCTAAGGCAGGAGGATCACAAGGTCTGGCGCCAAAGGCAGCCTGTGCAACTTAGTGTGCGACCCTGTCTCAAAAAATAAAAAAGGGTCTTGGGGATTCAGCTCACTGGTAGAACACTTGCCTAGCATGAGCAAAGCCCTGGGTTTAACACCCCAGTGCTGTGAAATAAAACAAGACACACAAAAACACCAGAACAACGAGCAGGAGTAACTTTCTTTATGCTTTCTCATTTTTACTTTCAGACGTTGAACAGATTTTCCACTAAGAAATAGCACAGTACATTTAAACCTGCTGAAAAGATTCACTTAGGCAATAAGTATTTTAGACAGTTCAGGAATGTTTCAGAATTTGTTATTGGCAAATATAGAATCCATCTTCACACTTCATCACCTTCTGGGGTGCAGTTCCACTTGTCTTTGTGAGTGTTTATACTCTCAGGACCTGTCATAAAATATACTCAAAGAATAGATTTCTTTTGTTCCAAAAATGCTTTTCCAATATTATGCCGTGGAGATAAAAACGAAACCTATAACAATATTTATGACCACACTAATTTTCTGGAAAGTTAAAATTTATATATGAAGCTATTTTGATTGCTCTCCAATAATTGTGTGCTCCAGATGGACAGGAAGGGGAGAGATTATTATTGGTGAATACAGCCAGGAGAGTTTGTGCAGGTGGCAGGAATTTAGATAGCTAACATAATTTCCCAATGTTTCTGGCATACCCTTTTGTAATACTTCTCGAATCATACAGAGTTGGGGTAGATTGTAGGAATGTATATTTTGACTCATGAATGCATTTAGTGTTCATTGATTGAAAATCCACTGTGTGACTGAATTAGTTTATGTTTTCACTATAAGGATTTCTTTTCTCCCCATCCTCACCAGCATTTGTTATTTGTTGTTGTTATTATTGATCCAACCATTCTGACTTAGATGAGATGGACTCTCAGTGCACCTCTGGCATACATTTCCCTGATGGCTAAAGATGTTGAGCCTTTCTTTCTTTCTTTCTTTCTTTCTTTCTTTCTTTCTTTCTTTCTTTCTTTTTTTTCTTCTTTTGTGGTACTAGGAGGCACCTAACAACAACATCAGGAGGCTGAACCCAGGGTTTCGTGTAAATGTTGCAGTGGTCTACCACTTAGCTCAGTTGGTAGAGTGCTGCTCTGAAGTCTCTGAGGTTCCAGCTTCAATTCCCAACACAACAAAAATGGGAGAAGGATGTGGCAATCTACTCCCAAGGAAATCCTGACTCAATCAGCCATTGAAACCCTATGAGGGTCACTATGAATTGGACATGACTTGATGGCACCCAACAACAACCACTGAACTGAACCCTCAACCCCCTTTTTTATTTTATTTTTTATTTGGAGATAAGGTCTCACTAAGTTATACAGGCTGCTCTATCCTTGACCTTGAGATACTCCTGCCTCTGCCTCCTCACTCTCTGGGATTACAGGCGTGCGTCACCATGGCCAGCTTTGAGCATTTTTTTATATATATTTATGGACCACTTTTACTTTTAAGAAGTGTGTGTTCAGGTCCTTTGCCCATTTGCTGATTGGACTTGTTCTTTTGTTGTTAACTTTTTTTGAGTTCTTTACATGTTCTGGATATTAGCCCTCTGTCAGATGGCTGATGATGGCTGGTAAAGATTTCACTCCCATTCCACAGGTCATCTCTTCACTCTTTTGATTGTTTCCTTTGCTGTGCAGCAGCTTTTTGCCTTGATTTAATCCCATGTGTCATTTCTTAATTTCATTTCCTAAGCTATTGGAGTCCAATTCAGGGAATCACTGCCTATGCCAGTATCTTGAAATGTTTCTCCTGTTTCCTTTAAATAATCTCAGTAGTTTGCATCTTAAATTAAGACCTTTGATCTGGTTTTGATTTTTGTACCAGGTAAGAGATAGGAATCTAATTTGAGTCTTCCATGTGTGGGTATCCAGATTTCCTAGCACCTTTGAGAGCTGTCTTTTCTCCGATGTACATCAATAGGCTGCAGATGTGCGGGTTTATTTCTGGGCCCTCTATTCTGTCTCATTGTCTATGTGTCTGGCTTTATGCCAGTATACCACTGTTTTTCTTACTGTAGCTCTATAATATATTTTGACATCAGGTATTGTGATACCTCCAGCATTATTCTTTCTGCTCAGGATTTGGAGTTCCATATGAATTTCAGGATTATTTTTTCTAATTCTGTGAAGAACATCATTGGTATTTTGATGGGGATTGTATTGAGTCAGTAGATTGCTTTTGTTAATATGGCAATTAACAGTATTAATCCTGCTAGTCTGTGAACATGGGAGGTCTTTCTATCTTCAAGTATCTTCAATTTCTTCACCGTTCTATAATTTTTGTTATAGAGGTCTTTCACTTTGTTGGTTAAGGTTATTCATAGATTTTTTTTTTTTGAGGTTATTGTAAGTAGGGTTGTTTCCTTGAATTATTTCTCAGCAAGTGTGTTATTGGTGTATAGAAAAGCTACTAACTTTTGGTTGTTGATTTTGTATCCTTCTGCTTTGCTGAATTTATCAGTTCTAAGAGTCTTTTGGTGAAGGATTTAGAGTTTCCCAAGTATAGAATTGTATCAACTGCAAACAAGGATAAATGAACTTCCTCTTCTCCTCTTTGTATCCCTTTTAATTTCTTTCTCTTGCCTGATTGCTCTGGCTAGGATTTCAAGTACTATATTGAAGAAGAGTGGTGGCAGTGGACACTGTTGTTTCTGATTTTAGAGGAAATGCTTTCAGGTTTCCCCCATTCACTTTGACCTCTCAAGGCATTTGTGAGTCCTGTGCACCGGAAATGCTAACAGTGGCCTCTTATCTCTAGGGAGTGCTGGGGAGCACTAGACAGTTTGTGTCCACCTGGCTTCTGTCAGAGTTCCCTGTTATACTTTGAGGAGGGGAAAGGAGGGAAGCCACTGGAGACTCCCCAAAGACCAGTTCTTCTGAAATCCAATTTACAGGATAATACCTTGAGTCTTTTATGCTTGCTTTACAGAATTGTTAGTCTGTTTTCTTTCCCTTATGCTGTGCATAGTGAACTGTCAATGCAGTACTTTCAGGTCATTTCACTAATAAAAAGAGGGAAAACTTTAAGTAAGGGAAGAAGAAGTTAGTAGGCCATTAACTAATTCCTAAGATGAGTAGTGTTCCTGGATCTTAACTTTTTTTCTGGGTTTTTAAAAAATTTTTGTAGTGCTGAGGATCAAACTCAGAGCCTTGTGAGAATGATCTTAGATTTTTTTCTTTTTAAGTCCTTTTACTGAAAAGTCAACAAAAGAAAAAGAAGGAACAAAATTTATTGTCAAATTGGGTCAAGTCCCAAAAAACTGCTGGAGGGAAAGTAGTTTTAGTTGTGGGGTACCAGACATTCAACTGCTTTTGCATGTTAAAATTTTTCTTCTCAGACATTTCCATTATAATCAACTATAATTTTACTGAATTTATAAATAGTATTTATATGAGGAACAGACCAGAAATCCATTCAAATAAAGTAGAAAATAGCATCATTCATTTTGGGGCAAAGAGGTAGAAGAGCAAAATGAGGACCTGGGTTTCCAAGTGAATAAGTAAAACCTGGTTTGAGGCAGCCCCACAGTTTATTCCTGGAGCGGTAGGTTCCCTGCTAGGAGCCTTGGGACATCAGCAGTCATCACTGCCTTGACCCTGGGAGCCAGCAGACTGCCTGGGACAGGGCTCCTCAGTGGTCAGTGTCTGGGTTGACCAAGCAGGAGGTTCTAGTACGCCCTGGTAACTGGAATCGAGTTATGTTCTAATTATTACAAAATAAGTATTTGTTTAACCCTTTGGGAAATGTTATCAGACATGATCTATGCCTGCTTAGATTTTAGTCTACTAAGTAGGAAAATAAAACATTTGTAGCATGTTTCATTTTTTATTTGTTAAAAAAGTTAAAGATTTTATGAGGTTTAACAAAAACCAGCAATCGCCCCTCTTCCTTGTACCCACTCTATTTATTTCCTCGGGACAACCCTTCATAGTTTCCTGTTTTTCAAGACTCTGATTATCACGCTGTTTCTTGACTCTCATTTTCAGCTTTAGATACCATCTCTTCACCTCAGAGTATTGTCACTGTATGTCTTGACTTCACTGTCTTACATGCTCCTCCCCCATTCTCTCAATAGAGTTAAAACAATTCTGGTAAAATTAATTTTTAATATTCATATAATAGCAACTTTGTACCTATTACAATTCAGCTACTTAGTTTCTTATGATTGTGTTATTTGCATAACTTTGTTTTCCCAGGAATTAGTAATTAGCTATGAATTTTCTTCCTTCCTTCCTTCCATCCTTCCTTCTTTCCTTCCTTTCTTCTTTCCTTCCTCCCTTCCTTCCTTCTTTCCTTCCTCCTTTTCTTCCTTCCTTCCCTAATTCATCCTTAAACCTTCCAACATTATCTGGCAACTTTCTTTACCCAGAGGAAGTATAAAAACATAATATGCTACTCTATTCTCTAGTTAAAAATCTTTACATTAATGAAATATAGATACATCAATCCCCGGCACCACAAAAATGGGAGAAGGACGTGGCAATTAATCCACTCCCTTAACAATCAGCCACGGAAAACCCCATGAGTAGGATGGACTCTATGGCACCTAACAACAGCAACAAGATACCTCAGGGTATTGATCAGTTCTCCTTTTCTCCTTCCCTTTCTCTGGAGTTGCATTTCCTAAACCCCTGCCTCTGGCTCTGGGCTCAGCAGACCTGTGGACTTTCTGTGCAGCTGTTGACTAGAATGTCTGTGTCATCCTGGGAGTCCCAGTGGCTTCCACGCTGTCCTCTGTCTCCTGCTTCCTCTTTTCTCTTGGTTTGTACCCACTTTCTTAGAGCACTGCAGCCCATAGCTTCTGGTAAAAGGAAGCAGCCGAGGGAAAATGTTTCGACCTTTATTTTAAAAACTGGGAAGCACTGAGTTAGGACTCTGGGGTTCATGTGTTTCTCCTCTTACCAAGGTACCTGAAGCCACAGCGGGCTCCTGAAGCCAGCCCCGACCCCTTGAGCAGTCTGCTGTTGCCTCTTATTTGGACTCAACAGCAGAGCTTCAGGGGCCATAGACAGTGTTCCAACATTGTTTGGGTGGCTTTCTTCACTGAAGGAAAGTACAGAAATGTAATATACTGGTCTACCCTCGAGTATCAATGGCAGGGAGGTACAGGTACAGATAATTTTCTTAAGGAGTACTACTGAGCTTGGGATTGAACCCAGGGCCCAGTGCGTGCTAGGCAAGCACCCTACCACTGAGCTACATTGCCAGTATACTTCTGAACCTTAGTATAAAGGCAGATCACCAAGGATCTTGTTAGATGCAGATATTGGGATGGAGCCTGAGAATCTGCCTCTCTACCCAGCCATTTCCCAAGAGGCTGGTGTGCTGGCCCTTCTGACCACATGTAATTGAGTATCCAAGATCTAAAGTTCCTTGGATGTGGGAGTAAAGTGATGTCTTTAAAGTGTAAACTCTATTTTCAAATATATATGAGCTTCTAGAACTCAGGGGGTAACCTTGTATTACTGACTGCTACTAAATACACCTAAATTGTACTAGATTTATTGCTTTTTATAGATTTTTTAAATATTTCATATTTGTAGATCAGTGTTGATAGGTGATTCCCATTTTTTTTCCTTTGTGGTACTGAGGGGTGGAACCCAGGGCCTCTCGCATGTTAGACATGTGCTCTATCACTGCCCCAGCCTCATTTTTTATTATTTAATTTTAAGACATGGGTTTGCTCAGTTGCACCAACTGCCTCTGGCCTCCACCTGGCGATCCTCCTGCCTCAGCCTCTCCAGTGATTGGGATTACAGGTGGGTGTCATAGTGCCTGGCCCAGTCCTCTTCTACTGTGTATAAATTTTATATATTAAATATATAAGCGATATTTCTCTCAGTGTCTTTGAGGAAGACATATGCTAACCTCTAATTTGTGACACACAGAGACATCCATGTCTTATCTGTAGGTGTTAGTCCTTAGGATCTTATTGTATGTACTGTTTTGTGGTTATATAAACATAAAACCACAGACTATAAGGTACACAGATTAATACCTAGCTTCATTCTCATGCTTGCTCCTGTGTAGTTAGATTCAGCAATGAAAGAAGATTAATGCTTTTCTTTTTCATGCTTTCTCTTTCTGTTTTTAAATAGCTCAATCACTAAAAGAATTTGCGAGGCTCCTTATTGCCGTAGAAGAGGAGAGGCGAAGACTGGTGAGTCTGTTTCTTGATTCTTCATTGTGCTGCTTCACTGGAGCTCACTAGAAGAGAGTGGATCTCCTGAATTTGATGGTCATCCAGGACCTGACAAGTTCATACAGGCACTGAGTGCTACCTGTGTTTGTGAAAGGATTTGTGGGGATAGTTATCAGATGTTGCTAATAAGATACGCCATTGTTCACTTTATTTCACTGGCTCAGCAGATATATTACTTTTGTTTTGCTTGCCATTTAATTGTTCTGAGAATGAAAACTATTGAAGAAAAGTGCCATGAAGAAGCGAATTCTGATTCAGCAAACATTTACGGATTCTATAGCCACAGGGTTATAATAAAGTCCCATTTCAAGTATTAAAGGCAATTCAAGGGAGGAGCAGTTAACTTTGCTGCAGAGTTAGCAGATGTCTCTTGAAAAGGCAACATTAGAATTGGGTTGTGAAAGCCGAGAGGATTTTGCTAGCTGGGAAGAATGGGGAAAACTGTCTAGGCTGGTAGACACAATTATTGCCAAGGAGCACATTTATCTACTCAAAATATGACTTTGGGGCCGTTGTATTGAAATTTCTGTTCTGGTCCTTCTCTATGACCCATATTTCTCATCTGTAATGTGAGTAATAGTACTGTGTCCCTCACAGGATTGTGGTACAGCATGTATGGCAGCACCTGGCACAGCAGATACGTGCTGGTGGTGGTGATGCTGGTTCTCAGTCCTAGTGAGGGTTATACATTGTTTACAACATCATCTTTCATGTTATTGGCTTCTGCATCCAGAGGCCAGACACGGCCTGTGCAAATTAGTGAGACCCTATCTCAAAAGGTAGAAAAGGGGCTGGTGGTGCAACTCAGTGGTATAGCACATGCCTGGCATGAGCCAGGCCCTGGGTCCAACTCTCCAGTACCAGTACATCTGGGGTCTATTTAGTGCCTGCTGTTTATCTGAGTGGCCTTGCCTAGGGACCAGCTGGATTTATATAAACTGGAATTTAGACCAGAAGCTGGGGTTGGAGATGCAAATTCGGAAGCTGTGCACATCAAGAGTGTATTTAAAGCTGCGGGAATGTGTGCGATCACTCTCTGTGAGGGGACACAGAGGAGAAACGGTGGGAGGAGAAAGCCCTAAGGCACACTGAATCCAGGTAGGTTGGATGAGGAGGAGTCCACCGTGGGGACTGGGTCAGCAAGAAAACCAAGAGAAAGCTGCTTTGCCAGCCGTGCCACTCCCCGACTTCTTACTTGCATATGGTAGTGATGTGGGACCGCACAAAGAGAAGCTATGATGTGGACCTGCTGGCTGCAGCGTTCCTCAGGACCCCAGCTGGCACAGGCTGCTTGGCTCCCTGCACCCTTACCTTCCCCTGGGCCCCTGGTGTTCTAGGTACTCTGCGCACCTGACCTTGAAGAAAGGATTCTCTGTATGGGGGCAATCACGCACACGTGTTTTTTCTTATTTTTGTCACCAGTGGAGGAAGCCTCCACTTGAAAATATTTTAGTGTTTGTGAGGATTTATACAGTTGAATTTCTTTCTCTCTTTTTTTCCATCCATTTATTTATTTATTATTTATTTATTTGCAGCACTAGGGGTTGAACCCAAGGCCTCCTCATGCTAGACAAATGCTCTTCCACTGAGCAACATTCCCTGACCATGTGATTTTATTTTTGGTTTCAATGCAAAGTCTTGCTAAGTTGCACAGGCTGCCTCTGGCCTTGAACTCGAAATCCTCCTGCCTCAACCTCCTGGGTTGCTGGGATTACAGGCATTCACCACTGTGAGCAGTGTATTTTTCTTCATTTTGATTAATATGAGAAACTTTTTTTGACCATTACTCCCATAACATTTTACAGTCACCTTTGACCCGTGTAAGTTACAAACTTTGCTTTAGGTTTCCCAGGATTTATATTCTTTTTATCAGTGTCCAGATTAGTCTTTTTATTCTTAGGTAATGAAGGTAGTTTCCTGAAATGTGCCACACATCTAGGATAAAAAAGTTGTATGAGGGCTTAATGGGTACTTTATAACCATTACAATAGTTTAAGGCAGGGGTGGAGGCAGAAACAGGAGGATCACAAGTTTCAGGCCAGAGGCAGTCTGTGTAACTTAGCAAGACCCTGTCTCAAGATTAAAAAGTAAAAATAAGGGAGGGAGTGCTGAGGGTGCAGCCCAGTGGACAAGGACTGGCAATATATGTACAAGGTCCTGGGTTCAACCCCTTAGCACTATAAGACAAAAGTTTGTATGAATGTTAAAGACTCCATTTTCCTTTCTTGAAAGGGTACAAAGCATTATATTAAAGGTTAATGACAAAATCAGAATAGTTTTAGATGTTTACTAAAGGAAAATTGTATTAGAAAAGACTGAGGTCTAGCTGGGCACAGTGGCACACGCCTATGTTATCCCAGCGGCTCGGGAGGCAGAGGCAGGAGGATCGCAAGTTCGAGACCAGAGGCAGCGTGCGTAACTTAGGGAGACCCTGTCTCAAAAAGTAAAAAAAATGGGCTGGGGCACAGCTCAGTGGTCCAGCACTTACAGAGCATGCAAGTGCGAGGCCCTGGGTTCAACCCCCAGTACCAAAAGAAAAGACTGAGGTCTCATGTGAGTCTTAAAAGATTTAAATGATATCTATAATACTATAATAAATTAGGTATTAGCCACATGCGGGACTGGAAATGTTAGTTGTTATGTACCTAAGTATTTCTGTTGGGAAGCACTGCTATCGATAGTAACTTCAGCTGATACCAAGGACTTTCAAGGTGCCAGGCACTGCTGTGGTAGCATTTTTAACTCATTGAATTTGCACAGCAACCCTCTGAGTTTTATACTATTAATACACAGAGTCTCTGATATGAAAGCCCAAAATCCAAAATGTTCTGAAATCCAAAACTTTGAGTACTGAGGTGATACTCAGAAAGTTTATGATTTTGGAGCATTTTGGATTAGAGAAACACAACCAGTACAATCTATGCAAATAGTCTAATGCCGAAAAACTCCAAAGTCTGAAGTTCTTCTCATCCTAAATGTTTCAGAGAAGGATTCTCAGCTAGTGCACCCATTTTACAAGGTGGAAACTTAAAGGCACATAACTAGGAAGCATTGGAACCCAGGCTGCTGGCCTCTCAAGCTTTCATGAAACTGATAATGTTATAAGCTAAGGCGCTATTTAATTAGAATTATATCAGTAACAATAGCTAACATATATTGTTAATGTGTGAGATGCACTAACAAGTATTTTAAGTGCATTACTTTGAAGGAGTTTCTCCTCAAGTTACTTTAAAAATTAGAAAAGAACAGATGCATTATGAGTTTTGAAGCTATCTTGGATGAATTTCCAGATACTTCATCATATTTAAACAGGCACATATTTTAACAAAAACTTCATCAACCCACTGACAGTTCTTACATCACATTTTTGACAGGTAAAGAAGCTAAAAATGTTCAGGAAACCTAGTAAGCCTTTTTGAGTCTTCCCCTGTGTTGATCCCAAGAATTCATGAGACGGGAGAATATTCCAAGTGTCAATGTCCTCATTCCTCCTAAAGAAAGATTTTTCCTTTGTTTAATCTTTTGCCATAAGTTTTGCTTTGCAGATATGCCATTGGTAGGTGATACTGATTAGTTTTTCAATGTTTGGCATTGGTACTGTTACACCCTTAGGTCCAATTATCTGTGAAATAATCCAGTTTCTTTTATTGTCTCAGATATGCCAACTTTCCACATGCATGAATGCCTATATTTCTGATATGTTTTAGGTTAACTTTTATTAGAAATAAGCTTTAGCTAAAGCTTGCTTCTTGTTGTTGTTGTTAGGTGCCATCAAGTCTAACTCACAGCGACCCTATGTACAATAGAAAGAAACACTTCCCGACACTGTGCCATTCCTGGCACTATCGCCAATACTTCTCTGCTCATAGAGTTTTCAATGGCTGATTGTTTCAGAAGTGGGCTGCCAGGTCATTCTCCCTAGCCTGGTATTCCCAGGCAGTCTCCCATCCAAGGACTAACCAGGCTGAACCTCTTTAGTTTCTGAGATCAGGTGGCATCGGATGCCAAGGTGCTATGGCTGCAGACGAAGCTTGCTAGCCTTCATATTGATGTCTTTATGCAGTGACTTCACCTGAAATTTAAAAAGTAAAGGATAACTACCTCAGTGTTCTACATGTGTAAAATTCTGACTTTCACCTTTATCTAATTGTGGGTGCTTCCCATCCCTTAGTTTTCAGTGATCTGGTCAAACATTAAAGTAGTATTGAGAGGTGGCAGATAGCTTGTAATTCATCACAACTGCAACAGTAGTAACTTTTATTTTTTATTGCTAATAATCATAGTTGTTGTTGTTGTTAGGTGCTGTCGAGTCGGTATCTGACTCATAGCGACCCTTATAGGGTTTTCAATGGCTGAGTGCTTCGGGATTGCCTTGGGAGTGGATTACCAGGCCCTTCTCCCATTTTTGCGGTGCTGGGAATTGAACTCAGGGCCTCAGAGACTACAGCGCAGCGCTCTACCCACTGAGCCAAATCCCAGCCCCAATAATCATAGTACTCATTTGTATTTTTAAGTGTGCAGAGTGTTTTAATCTAGTTTCTTATGGGATCCTCCCATGAATCTGAACTTGAAGTCAGCCTCCAAGTGAGTTATTTAGTGTGATAAAAAGCACTGGTAAGTGACAAAGCTGGCGTAGGACTCCATTCCAGATCTTAGGGCTTCTAGCTCACATCATTCTATTGTATGTGTTCTCTTTTTTATTTAGAGTGTAAGCCCCTTGAGGTCAGAGCCCTGACCTTTCTTGTACTCTTTTTTCATTGTATATACTAGATGTTCTGAAAACATTTTGCTTGTTCACAATTTTATATAGTGTTTTTCAGTGCATACTCCTTGAAACAAAAAGAAAATAGTGGTGTACAGGCTGCTGTTGAAGAATTCTTTCTGATGAGCTGACAAGGAGACCACAATGGAGTTTTATCTTATCTCCCTTTCTTATACCCCAGAGCCGCAGTGGTAGAGGCAGAGCATCCTAGTAGAAGGGTGTAGTGGGGCAGAGCTGCTTACATCTTGGGGCCAAGAAAGCAGAGAGAGCAAAAGGCTAGGGCCCACGTAGCTTCTTCTGCATTTTTTAAAATGAATAAGTATTAATGTGGTACAGAGTAGCAAGGCTTTTGCTATTTCCCTTGTGCACCTATTACATCATTTTTGGTTGCACTTATATCAACTTACATAATTTATGAAGCCCTTTGAGTAATATGTGGTGGAAATCATATGTGATTATGGGTTATATTCCTGTTTTTTCCCATGTATTCACAGAGGTGCATCATGTAACTCGAGGTTGTCCTCTCCCCTTTTTAACTCTGTATTATTTCCCCTCCCCTTCACCCTTCCACAGTCTTCGCTACTCCCCCAACTCCTACCTCCTCCTTTCTACTGTTTGTATTTTTTCCTTCTTAGATTAGCCTGGTTGTTCTTTTTAAAAATAGATCTATGTATTTATAGTTTTTCTCTTCCTTTAAGTTAGATTTAGCTCCCAGATATGAATGAGAACATATGCTATTTCTCTTTTGGAGCCTGGGTTTGTTCCATTAGGATGATGTTCTCCAGTTCCATCCATTTCATTGTTTTTCATTGCTGGGTAATAATCCGTTAGGTGTGTGTATATATATGCCACAGCGTTTTTATGCATTCCTCTGTTGATGGACATTGGTTGATTCCATACCCTTGCAATTGTGAAGAGTACTGCATTAAATATGGAAATGCAGGTGTCCCTGTGGTATGATGACTTATCATCCTCTGGGTATATTCCCAGGACTGATATAGCTAGGTCATATGGCAGTCCTAGTCTTAGTTTTCTAAGGTGCCTCCATATTGATTTACAAAGTGGTTGAGCTACTTTACAATCCCACTAGCAGTGTAAAAGGGCTCCTTTTTCTCGGCATCTTTGCCAGCATTTGTTGTTATTTGTTTTGTTGATCTTGGCCATACTTGCTGGAGTGAGATGGAATCTCAGTGTTGTTTTGATTTGCGTTTCCCTAATGGCTAGGGATATTGAACATTTTTTCTTATGTTTCTTGGCCATTCGAGCTTCTTTTGAGAACAGTCTGTTCATTTCCTTTCCCCACTCATGTCTTTTTGGGTTCTAATTAGGATATTTCTGTCTTGATCTCGATAATTTCGATCTGAGTACTTCTTTTGGGATTGGCTTGTTATTGGCCTTCTAGTGCCTTACGATGTGTCATTAAGTTATTTAATTGGGCCTTCCCTGATTTACTGAGGAAGGCACCCACAGCTATGAACTTCCCTCTTAGAACTGCCTTTGCTGTATCCCATAAATGTTGATAGGATGTATTTTCATCGTCATATGGTTGCAGAAAAATTTAAATTTCCTCTCTGATTTCTTGGATGACCTATTGACTCTTCAACAGTGTGTTATTCAGTCTCCATGAATTTGTGACATTTCCGAAATTTTTCTTGCTTTTGAGTTCTAGTTTTATTCCATTGTGATCTGATAAGGTACAGTGGATGATTTCTATTTTATTGTATTTCTTGAGGCCATTTTTGTGGACTCAAATGTGGACTACCTTAGGAAAGGTCCCATGTGGTGCTGAGAAGAACGTGTGTTCCGCATCCGATGGATAGAGTGTTGTGTAGACACCTGTGAGGGCCTATGGTGCTATTCAAGTCTCATTTCTCTGCTGATTTTTTTGTTTTGATGACCTGTCTCTCAGTGAAAGAGGGGTATTGAAGCCTCCATAATTATTGTGTCTGGCCTGATGTGTTCCTTTATCTTCAATAAAGTTGATTTCATGGAGCTGGGTGCCCCTGTATGTGGTGAGTGGATATTAGGTATCATTGTGGGTTCATGGTTGGCTGTTCTTTTACCAGTATGCAGTGTCCTTGTTTGTCTCTTCTGATTACTTTGGAATTGAAGTCTACCTTGTCTGAAATCAGTATCACAACTCCTGCTTTTTTTGTCCACATGTGTGGTATATTGTATTCTAGCCTTACATTTTCAGCCTTTTGTGGTCTTTATGGATGACTTGAGTCTCTTGAATTCCACGTACTGGTGATTTGTTTTTCAATCTAATTGTCCATTTTGTCCAGTGGCTCTCGTGGTGGCATCTCTGAGGTCTTTTAGCATATTTACAAGCAGCTTCTAAATTCTCTGTCTGGCCTCTCTAGGAATCCCCATACCCTGAAATTATCTGTTGAGGGGCTTTGGCCTATAGGATCTTCCCGTCCAGCATGGCCTTTCATGTTCTGTGTGTCTTTCTGCTGAGGCGGCCCATTGCTGGGTCTGGGTGCTGGGTCCCACCTCCTCCACGTGGAAGGAGACCCCCACATTCTGGGGAGTTCAGGGGATGTCGGGTCACTGGTGCTTCTCTGTCCCTCCAGCACCCCGTAGTCTGCAGCCTCAGTATCCCGTGCCTGGCTCCTGAGGCAGCCTCTGCATTCAGCACTGCCCCCCAGTTTCTCCCCGTCCGCCAGTCACACCACAGGCTGAACTATGTGTCTTGGCTCCCCAGACCTGTGGTGCTACCTCTCCATATGGCCAGCCTGTTGGGCCCCCCAGGAGCCTCATTCTGAAAGAGCTTTCCCAGGCTGGGGACCCACCAGTGCCCACCACTCTTCTCCGTCTCTCAAACTCATTGCCTTTCACTGTCCCTCCCTCCTGCTCCTGGTTCCAGTGGCTCCAGAGGCCAGGGTGGCGACCGTTTCTCCCTGATTTAAAAACAATCAATCAAAAAAACCCACTGCAGTCCCCAGTCCAAGACCCTGCAGTGGGCCTCCTCCCCCAGTCCTGCAGGCCTCTGCTTTGTCCGCCCTGCCTCCCGCCCCCTGCCACACTGGATCTTTGCCTAGCTGCACCCAAGGCCTATTCTTCACACTCACACCCTCAGTGACTCCCTCCTCCCCCTAGGTCCCATCTCCTGAATTCCCACCACTTCCCCTCACATTATGACACCATCCATGGATTAATCCATTGGAGATGCCAGAGCCCTCATTTTCCAGTAATTCCTCCAAATCCCCATCAGCTGGCAACCAAGCTTTTCACACATGAGCCTTTCGGGGACTTTCAGAGTCAAACCGTAACAGTCCTTAACATGGCCTCTGTACCTCGCAGAATATCCACACTGATCTGGGATGTTTAATTTTATTCACTTTACATTTCACTCATAGGATTATCTCCATTCACTACACAGAATAGAATGCTATTTAAGTGATGCAGATGAAAGAAAATGTGTCCTCCAGAGTCAGCATGAAACTAGGCACCCAAAACTAGAAAAGTCTAGATTGCAATTAATTGTTGACCTTCAGGAAAGCATGAAGCTCCTCGGGACTCTGTTTTCTTCTTTTGTCTATGAGGAGGGCATATTGTTTCTCAAAGTGTAAAACAGAAACCACCAGCAGTGTGTTAGGCATTAAGTATTGTAAGAACAAACATTTTAAATTTTAATAGTTCCATATTCATTGCAATCTGTATTGGATAAAGAACAACTCCAGATTTAATGGAAATGATAGTTTTGCAAGAAAAGCTTATTTTAAAAAGTGAATCAGTTTACAAGGAAAAAGATAGGACATGGATATGGCCCAAATCATGGAAGTGGTATATGAATGACTAAAAAATGGAACTTTACGGTAGGTGACATACATGCTTGAAATACCTTTGATTTTATCTGTCTTCTGTAACCGTATACTCTGCTGGATGTTGTCCATGACTAATTTCAGGCTCACCACATCAGTTATGAAGCTTACATTTAGAAAAATAACCACTCTTAGAAGATGTCTAGGTTCAGTTTCCTTATGAATGAACAAGGTACCAGGCAGTAACTACATTTGTGGTAGATTAAGCCAGGTACTCTTTATTTTTTATGCTGAAAGATGCACACTGTCATCTGTAGGATTGGGGAAACTTTTTAACAAAGCAAGTGGATGACCACTATCCATAGCATGGTTTTATTTTTGTTCGCAAAGCCAGACCTACAGGGTTTTCTGCATTACATTGAAATTGTTGAAAAGGATAGGCATCATTTATTCAATAAATATTTCTTCATATCTTTCTTTGGGCTGGATGTTGCTCCAGGACTGAGAATACAGTGATGGGAAAAAAAATTTCTGTCTTCTTGGTAGCAGAGACAGATATTACACATAAGAAAGTCAGAATATACTGTTGTTGTTGTTAGGCTCTGTCCAGTCTGTGTC
>VMDO01009267.1:0-20651 GCA_007922755.1 Pedetes capensis | reverse complement strand
CTTTTGAATTTTGGTGCTGGGGACAAGTATTGACTATACATACCATGGACTGAAAAAAGAAGCAACAGGTCTGTCCTAGAAGAAGGGCAACCAGAGTGCTCCTTAGAAGCAAGGATGGCTAGACTGTCTTATATTTTGGGCATGTAATCAGGAGAGACCACTCCCTGGAGAAGGACATCATGTTTGGGAGAGTGGCATGTCAATGAAAAAAAGGAAGACCCTTTACTAGATAGATTGGCACAGTGGTTGTAACAGTGAGCTTAAAAATAAAAAAAAGATAATGTGTCTGGCACAGAATGGGGGAGTGTTTCATTCTGTTGTACATAGGGTCGCTATGAGTCAGATCTGACTCATAGGCACCTAACAACAATAAGGTCATTGAACCCAGGGCTTCGTGCATGCTAGGCAAATGCTCTATCACTGAGCTGCACCCCCAGGTCCCTTTTAATTTTTATTTATTTTAAGACAGGGTCTCATTAAGTTGCACAGGCTGCCTCTGGCCTGGAACTCGCAATCCTCTCACCTCAGGCCTCCTGAGTTGCTGGGATTACAGGTGTGCACCAAGATACCCAGCTATGAGATGTCATTTTAGCAGAGACCTGAGGAAAGTAAGGGAGTGGTCAGTCCTGCACATCTCTAGTGGAAATACTGTTCATTTTGTTCAAATAGCTGAACAGCAAATGCAGAGGACCTGAGACTGGAGAGGGCTCACGGTGTGTCATGAGGGCTGTGAAGCTGAAGTGCAGGAAGAAATGGGAGAGTACAGAGAAGGAATGTGAAGAATATGTGGGTCCATTTAGGCTCTGCAAGGAGTGGAACTTTCCCTTCCAGGCACATGCATATAGGCCTAGCACTCAGGAGGCTAAAGGAGGAGAACCAAGAGTTCGAGGCCAGCTGGGGCTACCCAGTGAGACTCTGAATCAGAGGAAAAGAAAAAAAAAAAGGAAAGGACTTTGCTCTGTGGAAGGGTCTTTCAGAGGAGGAGCAACACAAAATGATTAGAGATTTGGAGGACTGCACTGAGTGTTATTTTATGTGTGGACCATTAGGGACAAGGCTGGACGTAGCTCCCTAACTGGACATCCCTGGCAGGATGCTCCCTTAGGTATTTCGTTAATTAAGAGAGGGTTGGCACCAGGATAAAGCAGTGGAAGTGGTTGCAATCATGAGATCCTGGGATCATTTTAGAGGTGATTCACTCCCGAAGCAATCCCCAAACAATCAGCCATTGAAAACCCTATGAGGGTCACCATGAGTGGGACCCAACTCAGTGGCACCTAACAACCACCACCAGCAGGATTTGCTAATGAATCACATATGTCTGTGAGAGGGAGAGAGGAAGCTATGGCATGTCTTTGGCAGTGTTCTTTGCCTCGGTGCCCCTTCCTTTTTAGGGAGGTAAGTTTTGCTGTGGTGACCTGTCCTGTGCAATGTAGGCTGCTCAGCAACATTCCAGGCCTCCATTCCTTTTGAGGCGTACCTCATCCTCCTCAGTTGTGACCAACAAGAATGTCTGCAGACAGTTTTCCCCTTGGGGGCAAAGTTGGCCAGATGAAAGCAACCTAGCTAAGGTTTTTGGCCTGGTGGGCTCCTGAGGTGGAAGGACTATGTGTGGAGCATGGTAGGTCTTCGGAAGAATTTTCTTTCAGGGGATTGGAGCTCTAGTTTTCCCAGGACGTGCAAAGTCCTGGGTTTGTTCCCTAGTGCTTCAGAAAATAAAACAATAAAAAAACCAAGGTATTTATTTTGGACATGCTAAATATTAAGATAGCAAATGGAACTGGTAAGTGGCAACTGAGGGTGAGGGCTGGGCCAGAGCAAGAAATTTGAAAACCATCACTGTATAAATGGTATCTAAATCTCCTTTTGGGGCCAGATGAGATTGTGAGGGAGTGAGAGAGTCACTGAAGTCATGAGATCCTAGGACCCTGCAAGAGAACTGGACAGTCAGGAGGTTACCTCTGGGGCCACCCCACAAATGGTTGGGTCTTATAAAGAGGTTTCATCAAACTTCCATGTTGTGTTACCTCCAAAATAATGGACTTACTTTCTTTAAATTTCTTTAGTAAATATTACATACATCGAGGGAAGAGGCTGAAATACTCTTAATAAATCTTTTTTCTTTTTCAGTAGTCAGGGTTGAACCTAGGGCCTCGTGCTTGTATGCTTTGCAAGTGCTGTACCACTGAGCTGCACCTCCAGCCCATATTTTTCCTTGTTGAGACAGGGCCTCACTAAATTACGCAGCCTGCCTCTGTTCTCGAACTTGTGGTCCTTCTTCCTCTGCCTCCCGAGATTACAGACGTGCGCCACTGTGCTCATCTCAACTGTCAGTGCAAGTCAAGCCACGTCATCTTTTGATAGATAAGGAGAATGAAAATAACTGAGGTGGTAGATTGAAGTCCAGTTCTCTGGTTACAATTACCAGACTCACTTTTTATTATTGTAGAATGCTTATGAACCCTCACATGAGATTCTCCTGTGGTGTTTTTTTTTTTTTTCCACAAATGGTGGTGTTTTTTCCACTCATTGCTTGGCTTTATCTTGTTCGCTCTTCAGACTTCAGGTCATATAAGTTGTGAACCTGCCCCAGGCAGATGAAGGCACCCCTTGCTCTCCTTTGAAACGAGTTATTCCTGGTGTGGTGTCCACTACTCCTTCATTGAACTTATTGTTTGCAACCTATGCTTGTTTGTGCTTTCCTTTATCTCCTTTAAATTGTAGTCTCTATGAGCAGAACCCAAAACTGTTTTATATTGCGGGTCCCAAGTGCTTAAGTGCTGCATTTCCTGAGGACCCACCATGCTGTTTGCCAGAGAGGCTACACCATTTCACATTTGTGTTGACAGATCACAAGGGTTCCTGTTTCTCTACATCCTTACCAGCACTTGTTGCTTCTGTTTTTCTAATAACAGTCACCCTAATGGGCGTGACAACTTTAGGGCTTAATTTTTCTCCTAGACATTGTTGGAGTAAGTGGACATTGATGCCTCATATCCATGAATTTTATAGGATTAAGTGTTTTAGAGTATCAGGAAATGTTGACTATTTCAGAAAGCAGTGTTGCAAGAACATGCTTTGTGGTAGGGCAGATGTTATCAAAACATCAGAACCCAAGTTTCAGTGTACATTTTCAGATGTTAAATAATGATGAACGGTAGTCATTGTGGGAACAAGAGTCTATTGTAAAGTGTGTTTATACTTGAGATAATGTAGTCATTTGAAGTTTCATTATTTTAATTGGCAACAGTTAGGTAATAGTAATTTCCTTTGCCTTTTGTCCTTTTCATGCAAATGTTTAAAAGGTCTAATCGCCTATTGCAGAAAAACAGGCTGTAAAAATGAGACTAGCTTGATATTTCCACAGCAAACTTCATGTTGTTGTAACTGGAGCTTAGATGATAAAACTGGGGAGTTAGGCAGCTTCCTAAGATGTGACTGTGACATGACTAGACATGTGGTGGCAAGTGGAGAGGTAGCCTGGCATGAGTGGAACATAATTCTATGAAACAGCTGTGAGACACTGGGGGCAGAGTTCCAGATGGCTATGGCCTCAGGAAGCCTGTTTCATCAGAGGTGAGTCAGGCAGTGGGGGAAAATATGGGGCTAACACCCCAGGGCAGAGGCCAGTTACAGTGGAGGAGAGCAGGGCTGGGCTCAGCTCTGTTGATGTTCTGAGCAAGGTGATTCCCTACCTTGAAGGCCTGTCTCGTGCACGGTAGGGCAGTTAGCAGCATGCCCGTCCTCTACCTGCTGAATGCTGGTAGTGGACTACTGCTGCCACCAGATGGGACAACCAAAAATGTCTCCACACATTGCAGATGGCCCCAGTGAAGAACTAGTGGCATTGAGTATTTTCTGGAGAGCCATTCCTAGTATATATCATAGGTATATTTTAACATGATCAGAGTCATTGTTAATTGGGTATAATTATTAGTCTTGTCTACTAGACTTAATCTCTCCAAAGATAAAGACAGCCTCTTGTCTTTATTCTCTGGTGCCTAACCATGTCTCTTCCTGTATAATAAGTTGGAACTCAAGAATGGATGCTGCATTGAATTTAGATGAAGTCTTTGTGCAAATATGTTGTTGTTGCTGTCAGGCACCATCAAGTCAGGTCTGAGTTATAGTGACCTTCCTGGGGTTTTCAGTGGCTGATGGTTGCAGTATTGTTTTGGGAGTGCGCTGCCATGCCCTTCTCCCATTTTTGCAGTGCTGGGGATCAAGCCCAGGGCCTTAGGGAGGGCAGAGCAGCACTCTACTGACCGGGCTAAACCCTAGCCCTGTGCAAGCATAATCTTCTTCAACTTGGTCATAGGTTTTTAAAAGTCAAATAACGTAGTTTTTACACATTTTTATATAATAATGTTGCTTAACCTTTCTTGTATGACAGATAATGTGTTAAGTGCCTCTCCCCTCATTTAACCCCAGAGGTATCATATGAGGTGAATTACACTATCTCAATTTTATAGGTGAACCGTTGAGCCCTGCCTATTGATAATGTCTACATGTAGCGGAGCCTGCAGCCATAGCCCTGTGGTATCCGATCCCATCAGATCTCAGAAGCTAAGCAGGGTCAGTCCTAGTTAGTACCTGGATGGGAGACCACCTGGGAACACCACATGCTGTAGACTTGGGAGAAGGACCTGGCAACCCCCTCCCAAAAAAAATCAATCTGCCATTGAAAACCCTATGAACAGCAGAGAAGCACTGACAATACTGTTTCCCCTGTTGTACAGAGGGTCGCTATGAGTCGGATACTGACTTGACAGCACCTAACAACAACAATAACACATGTAGTGGAACTGAAATCCGAGTGGCATGTCAGAGTGCTTCCCGAAACCTCACAGAAGAAGACTCCTTGTTCAGTTGTTTCCATGCCCAACAATTCAGAGCATTCTATGAGATCTTTGCTGAGAGGGGTATTGATAGTGCATGGAACCAAACCAACATAGTAAGAGTCTGGAGAATGTTACGAGAGTTGCAGCTTGACTAGTCGAGACCTTTCATTTCTTCCCACTCACTGCTTTCCTGAAGGAATAGTTCCGTACATTACAAACCATTCGTATTGACTTTGGTGTTCTAAGGATAGATCTGCCATGATGAGACCCCTGAAGCAGGGTTTATATTCCTGACAGAGATGAGGCATGCTGACATACCCCTTAATGTGTTTCTGCCTCGTCCCACCACCCCACTTCTGAGGAATTCTTGTTTAGCTGCTTCTCCTGGATCAGCAAGTGCAAATGTACTCGGTCACCCGTGACCCTTCATTCACTCTGGACCCTGGCCATCTCCCCGCTTCTGTGCCACGATGGGTATGATAGGAAATGAGCAAGACAGCTCTGCTCTGGAGGTGCTGCACACCCGTGGAGATGCACGTAAATGACGCCAGTAGCGGAGGCCATGGTAGATGCTGGTAGGGATGCACAGGGAAGGTGTCAGGAGGGTTGTGGGGGCATCGCTTCTCGCTGGAGGGATTTGGAAAGGCTTTGAGGAGAAGCTATAATAAACATCATTTAACAGTGTTGCCCATTTTTTAAAAGGAACACTTGAGTTAAGGTGTCTGTGAAATGAGAAGGAAGTATAGTCACACTCCTTTGGTAATCCACAGGCGCTGTCTGGAGATTGCTGATACGAATCTGAATACCAAACTTTATTATGGCTTTCAGTGCCTTTTCATATTTACTACTACCAAGAGTTATGACAATACCAGAGGGCTGGGATCTTGCACCAAATATATCAAATGAAAACCTAGGAAATCATGCAGGAATACCCAAAAATTAATATCTGAGAAGAAATAGGAATGCCAAGGATAGAAAACCAGGACTAAGCTACCTCACTTTTTTTTTTTTTTTCAAATGACACTTTCACTCCTTCTTCAGGTCTTCCCCTGGGGTTATTGGGTAGTTTTGAAGGGGAGAGAGAATTACCATAGAGTAAGGCAAAGAACAAATGAACACCAGAGTCAGCATAGGACACTCTTAGGCTATTTGGAGGCTGCCCAGTTTGCTAAATGCCTTCAGTTGGAGAACCCTGTTCTCATCAGCAGACTCTTTGAATGTGCTTTGCTGTCATTTGGAAAGTTACTGAGAGAAAATTTTCCCTGGAAAATTTTAAAGAGACTTTAAAAAGATTAAAGACCCTTCAACTCAAGTGTTCCTTTTAAAAAATGGACAACATTGTTAAATGACGTTTATTATCACTAACAGATCAGTTTTGCTAAGTCAAGTTTATGATACTGCAGAGTCATATTTCAGTGTTTAATCCATCTCTGTTCCATAGTAGTACCCTGGAACACACACACACACACACACACACACACACACACACGATGTATATGCATACTACGTACAAATTCTTGGCATTAAGAACACAATTCGACTTATTTTCAGTGACCAAGGCTTAGAGGGGTTGATATATTACTTTTGTAATGAATTATTATGTCTTATTCTTTCAATATGAATATAATTATTAATTTTGGTATTGGTCCAGTGCAAAAATAAAGTTCACTTTTTCATTTCCAGAAACAACACATTAAAAACAATACAAGGACTGGCTGTGTTTTGGGAAAACACTGTATTTTATTAGCTGTCAGTGAGCATGTTTTTTACTTATTAAGTTCTTCTCTTTCTCGTTCTCTTGAGGGATGTGTGAGAAGGTTCTGACTTAGTTTTGGAGACGTTCTATAGAAAAGCCTAGCGCACACTTGAAGCATGTAGATAGCAGTGACTTGATGGATTGTGATGAACTCCTGTGAATAGAAAGGCAGAGAGGTGGGCATGGACTAAGTCACCAGACCTCGTGGTGGCCAGGAATGGGTAGCATTTAGATTTGGAAAAGGTAAGTAGGTTCTCAGTCCCTTCATGGGAGAAGGGTATGACCCAAAGACCTGCAGTGACCCGGAGCTTCCTCATAAGCAGTAAGGGGCTCTGCCTCCCTGGCAGAGTGGCTGGAGCCAGGCGGCTTTGCTGCGTGGTTTGGGTTTAGAAATGCCCTCTACCTCCTTGAGTAGGAAGCCGCTAGAGGTTCCAGGTCACCCAGTGTTGACTGCTGCCAAGCTGATGGGGAGGCAGAGGAGCCTCCTTTGGCAGCCAGTTCAAGACAGTTATCCCATTGTTCTATGGGTGAGAGTGAAAAATGGCGTACGATGTGCCTTGACTGCTCAGCAAGCTACCTTCCTCCTCTTCTCCCCTCAACCACATGCCTGCCCCCCAAAAAATAAAAGGAAAAAGTGAAAGAGGACAAAAAAAAAGTGGCAGCTTTCTTTTAACTCAGTTTCCTTTTCACTGTGTTAGTTTCCTACCTTCATATTCTCTCCCTTTATATTACATTACTTTCCTTTCCAATACAGTTTGAAGCCACACTTTATCAGGACAACTGAATCAGCCTGAGCAATGTGTTAGCACATTCATTCATGTTTTGCTTTTTACGTAAAGCCACATTCCTTCAGTGGTAAATGATTGCCATATTGCTGACAACTCTAGATTTAAATCATTTCCAGAGCAGGAATTGCATTTTTCTATTGATGTCCTCATCCAGATGGAATACTGCTGCCATGACCCTAGTGACCCTGACCTTGAAGTACAGATAAATATACAAGCAAAACTTTCATCTGTGTGGTGGTGTCCTACTGGGTGCCTGCAAGGGAGTCCTTCCACAGGGCCACTTGGATAGGGTCAGAGCTCCCTAGGGCGGCATCCAGTGCTCTTTGAATTGAGCCTCCGTGTTTCACTACTGGTCTGGAGCACAAAGATTTTCAGTAATTTGGCTCCACAAAATAATTTGCAATTTCCTCATGGCATAATCTTAACTGACTCTGAATTCATTTACAAATTTTATATTTTCTCCCAGAAATTTTATCATTTTAATTCTCACATATAAGCCCACAATTTATTTTGCCTATTTAGTAGTGTTGGAGATGGGACCCAGGGCCTTGTGTGTGTGAGGTGAGTGCTCTACCACTGAACTGTGCCCCCAACCCCTCTAAACTTTGCAAATTTTAGTGTGTATCTACAAAACAGCTTAATTTTTGACAGTTGAGTATTTCTCAACTTTAAAAAATAATTATTTCCCTCATCATCAGTGTCCAGAAGAATTTCTTTTGGATCAGTGGTGGATTGTAAGGGTGAGTGATGCTGGGTGGGTGGGTGAAGTTTGGGTCTGTTTTTATGATGGTAATAAGTGAAGCACATTAGTGCTTAAGTGTCATTTTCTACAGCACCGATGCTTTTCTTTTGGCTAGCATGAGTAAAGTGGATCTTACTACCACATTTCCTTCTGAAGACTCCTCATCCTTCAATTTCCTCAGCCATGGTAGGATGAGTGAATTATTTCTACACTGTGTGTAAACTGTGGTGACTTAAGCTGAAAGACTTCCAGATGCTTTGGGAGGAGCGATCTTCTGTCACAGCTTTGCTCAGTGCCTTGTGGGCGTGTGGTGTCGCACAGTGTACACACTTTGCTTCTTACCCACCTCCCTTGTTTTCCCTTTTTAACAGAATGGAGAGTTTCTCAGCTCACAAAAGGGTGGGAAATCTTTTTGCAATGTGGTAGCCACCCCGGAGGTGGAACACATTGCTTTGTGTATAACAACCTGTAGTACAAACCATATCAATTTCCTTGGTTTACCAAAGGTGGGAGGGTTAAAGGTGTTTGAGAAGTGAAGGGTTGGCCGGAACTCTCCCATGATGGGAGAGCCCTCCACCCAGAGAGGTGACCCTCACCCAGCCATGGAGGTAATAGCTATGACTAGGATTCCTGCTTTGCCCCTTTACTTTATTGTCTCAAATCTGTTTTTCTTCCCAGCAAACATTACTATGTCAAATAAAATTTAGAAGTGAAACATGGGAAGCCCAGACAGTTTGTAGATTCACACTGAATCCCTCCTGATGAAGAAAGCTCTAGAAACTGACGTATTCCTTTAGACCTAGGAAGACAGTTCACTTCATTTAGCTTGGTTTGTTTGCTATCAGACTTTGTGAGCTCTCATCCTGAATGACAGCTTACAGAGCTGTCTCAGTGTGTCTGCCTGGTTCCCTTGGGCTTCCCTGGGCTGATAGTGGCTCACCTCTTGGTCCAGTGCTGCCTCTAGAAAGGGATAGTTTAGAGCTGTTTTAGTAACTAGAGTTAGTGTAGAAGTCCATGTGACAATAGATCTTTTTCTTTAGCTGGCCTCCCTCCACCAATTTCACATGATTGGGAAACTGATACTACACGTGGTTCAGCTGTCTGTTACCGAGGCTGCGCCTGGTTGAAGCCTGTGATTCCCTAGTGTCTTAATTGGCTGAAACATCCAAATCACCAATTTGCTCCAAGTATTACTAGAGGGAATATTTTCTTTGGAATGTTCTGTAAGCCCTTGAATTAAGCAACAACCAATAAAGTCCGACAGAGTTTTTTAACTGGAAAAAAAACCCTGTTTTATTAACTCTGACCTCATCAAACTTACAGACTGACAAGATAAAATACCAAGGTTATTAGATTGCTACACATAAGCCATTATTAATTTGTCATTCTAAGTGCTGTCCTCCTTTGGGAAGCTCTGCATTTAGTATGAGGTCATTGGTGAAAACAAAGAATTACCTCTGAAACCACACCCATATTTAAAGGCTATGTCATTATTGAGGGTATGGGAAAAGAATGTGCTATTTTGGCAGGTTCCAAAAGAAATTCTAAAACAAAAGTTGTCAATTAAGTGAAAGCATTACTGCAAAAAATAAGGGCATCATTCAGCCATGAATTTAACCGCCAGTTTCTTAGAGTGAGTACGTCGTAAGTAAGACAGCAATTGTGCTTCTACAGACCAGGCATCTCTGGATGTTTACACAGGGTCCCCCCAGAGGCCAGCAGGGAAGCCCTGCAGCCTTGGATGTGCAGCCCTGGGAATGTTGGTCTGGGAGATATTCCCCAAGAGAACAAGAGTCCAGAGTCACTCCCTAAGGGGCCACGGCTTTGCTACATGTGCTTACATGTTGATCGTGTCCGCTGCCCTTAGCCTCTCTTTCGAGTTACAGTTTAATGGTGCTTTCTTTAAGGTTGTCCTCATTGCTTTTCACTCATAGACTTCTAGTGACTTAGGTCCTTCCCACTAGGAAAGTATGAAGAGAAAGGTTGAGAGACACAGTATAGGAATTAGAGTGAAGGGACAGAAGGTCAGGACAACTTCAGAAGATCAGTGCACAGAGAATCTTGCTCTTGCTGGAATCATGGATGTGAGCTCTGGGAAACACATGAGCTCAATCACTAGTTGCATGTAAGATGGTGATTTTTTTTTAAAGTCTTCGTGAATGGGGAAGTTCAGCTTAGTGTACTGAACAGAATAGACGGCTTACGTTACTCCAGCTGAGACTTTGCCACTAATTGACTATATATCAGTAGAGTTGCCAGATTTAATAGATTGAATCTTGGGATCCCTGCTCTGAATACTGGGATTTTAATCATTTCCCTCCCTACTGCAGCATGAGTTATGTAGCAGCTTATGTCTGTGAAAGAAATTTGACAAGTAGGAAGTTACAGCCGTATCACCCTGGCATCGATCCCGTCAGATCTCGGAAGCTAAGCGGGGTCAGGCCTGGTTGGTCCTTGGATGGGAGGCCGCCTGGGAAAACAGTGTGTTGTAGGCTTGGGAGAAGGACATGGCAGCCCACTCCCAAAAATCGATCAGCCATTGAAAACCCTACGAATAACAGAGAAGCACTGACATACATGGCACAGTGTCAGGGAGGGTTTCATTCCATTGTACATAGGGTCACTATGAGTCGCACCCAACTTGATGGCACCTGACAACTATTATTGTACATTTTCCCTTTTTTGGCAATCATTGCTTCCTTGATGGTCCCCAGTCTAGGCTGCAGGCTCTTTGGAGCTGTATTACTCATCTCAGAATCCTTAGCATACAACACAGCAAGGCTCAACAATTACTTAATGAGTGAATGTCTGTATAAACAAACTAGCAGAGAAACAGGACAGTGGTTAATGCAATTGGGAACGTTGCATATTATCCACTAGAAATGACATCCTAGCTCTGAAAGTCATGGTAATGGATGTGCTTACTGGAAACATTTTAGAAAATTGTTGTCATTGATAAAATTGAAAATGAATAACTCCTGAAAAATTAAAATATTTTTAATTAACTGCCATAGGCTGTCCATTCTCTTTTAATAATTAAGTAGTGTAAATTCTTTCAGGCATTAAGTGATCCTGCTGGGCTCATATTATATGTTGGGTTTATATTAGGTTTGCTTTTCATGTGGTACATTGTTTCTAATCCAGCTGGGTGTTTATTTATGATAACATGGTTTATGAGAAGGGGGCATACCTTTTTAATGATTTAAAGAGTTAACTAATTTAGCTTCCTATGGCCACTGGAAAACCTTTAATGTATTAGCATTTAAGTATTTTGTTTATATCAGTTATCTAAATAAAAAGCACAAAATTTCCATTATACCAAAAGAAGTACTTTTGTTGGTACTATTATACCATTGGTTGGTACCATTATACCAAAAGAAGTACTTTAATACCTAATTGGTATGTAAAAAATATTTGGATCTTGGCTGGTTGCCAAGATCCACACCTGTAACCCCAACCGTTTGGAAGGCTGAGGCAGGAGAATCACGGGGTCATGGCCAGAGGCAGCCGGAGTAACTTAGCAAGACTCTGTCTTGAAATAAAAAATGAAAAAAGGGGCTAGGGGCTCCGGTTGCCCTCTGTGGTGGACATGCTCTGGGCCCTGGATCAACCCTCTAGTACCGTGCAAGACAAAAACAAAGCAAAACAAAGGCAGGGAGAGCCAGGATCCTGAGTACCTCGCTGTGTCATGTGGGGTGGAGAAGATTGGAGCTAGGGCTTTCTTCCCTCTGAGGCTCTGCTGCTGTGGGTGGAGCAAGGTTGCCGTGTCTCTCTCATGCAGCTCTGCTCCTTAAGTCTGTTTGAAAGTGCCCCCTCGGATTTCTCCTGTCCCCATCGGTCTGCAGCGGTTGCCCTGCCCACATTCAGTGTGCAAGAGCTTTGCGTCTCCAGCCAAGGCAGCTATTCTGGAAAATGCAGTCTTTGTGTTGATTTATTTACTTCGCAAAGCTCCACATTGCTGGAGAGCTCTGGGCAGAGTGTGGGGGAGGAAAGCCAGGTGCTGGCTGAGGTCTGTGGCTGTCAGTGTTCAGTTCACTAAGGTTTTTGATCCATGCCTAAGAGGCTGGTGTCCAGCATTCATGAGTCCAAGTGCTGGATAAGCTCTTGTTTATTTTAGCTGATGAAGTGCTGGTGTTTTGCTTTTTCCTTATGCTTCCCTCCCGTCCCCTCTTCTTAAGACTGTGGCATTGAAGGAAGCCCCCTAACTTCCATGCCAGGGGTTTTTATTTCTGTACAAAGCATTTTAAGAAAACATTTTTGTGGCTTGGTGTGGAAATCCATCCTGTAATTGCCTGTGGGCAAAACACAAGAATCAGATGGTTATTGAATGTGTATGTTACCCATCTCATGGCCTTTCTGTAGTTCAGCTTTTAAGTCCTTGGCTGACAATCTCTGCAACTCAAGATGCCTCTGAATGCATTTACTCTCTCCCTTCTTATCTACCTTTCAGCTTAGAGGTGTATACTCTAGATACTCAGTTTAATCCTAGTATTTCCCTAGGGAAAATACCATTAGAAAGGTAATTGGCAATTACATTGAATCTTTTTATACATTTCAATACAAACAGGTATAACTTGGGATAGTTTGTGTCCTTCACTGATAGGCATAAGTGAAAATCTATTATTGCATTTAGGTAAACTAATTTATCTTGCCTGTATAAGCCATTAATGAAAGCATATTAATGACAACAGCTTATGTTTTCTTGGGTTACTGCTCCAATGTTCGTATCTCAAGATTTCCTGACCCCAAACCCCTCGCTCCTACCTCGTAATTTTGGGAATTTTGGGAGATCCTCATACACTTGCCCTGTAGAAGTCCCTCCTGCTGAGCCCACCTCTGCCTCTCTGGAGTGTGCAGTTCTTTCTGCTGCTCAGCTGGGAAAATATCTTGCCATTAGCGCTCTATACAGAAATGTGTTCTGAGACCACGCTACAGATTTTTCAAAGGAAATTTGCAAAAATTGATTACATGGTTTTTGTATTTCAAATGGAGGAAATGGAGGGGGAAAAAGATATTCTCCCATCTTGATACAGAGTGGCGAAGCCTTGGGTGGGCTCATTTGGACAGTGTGGGGCGATGACCTGGTCATTGTAGGGAGTGGCCTGGGTCCAGTCTCTGCTGTTGGAAGCTGCCATGTCCCCTGACACCTGGGGCAGAGGCGGAGTCCTAGGGAGTGAGCGGCTGCATTCCTGATGCTGTGTCAAAGTGTGTGGGTCCCTGGGTCCTAGGGGAAATGTTCATCTGGGGTTGAAGAGGTGACGGGGAGAGGTCAGGACCACATAGACTTCCACGTGGTGTTTCCGGGTTCCTGTCCCCTCCAGAGAAAGAACCTAGGGGAGAAACACAGTGAGGAATTGGGGCAGAGCCTTTGTTACAGAGTGGAATCACACACTCGAGATGAGTGTTCAACTTGGAGGCGTTGCACACACTCAGTTGGGGGCAGCACTGTCTAGGGCAGGCTTAATTTAGGGGGGAATAAGTCACAAACTAAGCAGAGGTTAAGGGCGGTGGGCATTCCTGAATGGGTTGGGGAATTTCTAGGACGGTGGCGGGGGGGTATGTGTGGTTATTGCTCTTTTCTGTCCTTGTGTGGGGTTTCCAGATATGATGTGGTATTGGGCATGATGGGAGCAGCCGATCCTGTGAGGCTGATGTAATGGAGGTGCCGTTGTAGCAAAGCAAAGGACAGTTGGTGGCCCCTGGGTCAGCCACCTTGGTCCTGGCAGTTCTGCCTAGGGCGTTTCTCACTGAGTGGTCACAGGCCATCCACCTCGAGGTCGTCTGTGCCTGTGTGTGTGCAGCCTCCCTCACATTTCTAAAGGGAGCATGCCCAAGCACAGAGAACCTCATCAGGAAGGGGCTGTGGAGTATACCACTGCTGTGAACATTGCAGGGCCAGAACGGGCACTACCCACACTGGGGACCCCACAGTCGAAGGCACACCAGGGCAGTAAGTGTCTAAAGAGCCTGTGAAAATTTCCATAAGGGAGACCTGGCTCTAATCACGTCTGTGGCCGAGAACAGGATTCCATCTTTGGAAAGTCCTTTTTCCTCGATATTTAATAATCTCATGCCCTACAGTGGTCTTGGAAATGGTTAGTGGCAGAAAGATATAAATGGAAAAGGAGGTGTGTGGGAAAGACAGGTAGCATCTACTCTTTGCAAGACATCGGTTTTCCTGTACACCCAGTGCAAAAGAAATTTAGATCCTTGTCATCATCTCCTGCGTGCCCAGAAGAGTCACAGAGCCTGCCACACCCTCATCTGAAGAGCAGGCCAAGGGATGACGGAAGTAAAAACCCCCTGGCTGCTGGGTTCCTGAAGTCCTGTTGCACAGGATTCCTTCTGCATCTGACGCTGTTTCTCTCTCCAGTTCTCATCTGGCCAAAGCATGAGAGTAATGCTTTACTCCCCTTTGTGTTGTTGTTGTTGTTGTTGTTGTGAGGTGCTGCCCCTTTGTGTTAGACCCTCTAAGAAGATTTCAAAAGAATTTTTTAAAAATTCCTTTATTTTCAAAGTTCGCTGGAAGAGCTTCTATGACCTGACCTAGAACTTTCTTTTTTCCAGGCCCTCAGAGCTCAGCCTGGGGCACCTTTAAGAAATTCCTCCCGCACAGACTGTGCTCAGAACCCTGTTCTCTGGTGGCTGATTATTTGTTTGGAAAGTACCCCGTGTCTCTGACTACAGTTCTGTGGAAGAACTCTATGGTTCTCCATGTGGTGTTCAGATATGTGTTGGGCCCTGGGAGTGGCCTGACCCAACTGAGACACCAGGGGCCATGTGCTGGGTTCTGAGGGCTGCCTAGATACGCCTGTGGACGGCTCACATGCAAGCTGCATAACTTCAAAGGAGAAGTGATCTACCTATGGCTAATCAATAAAAGAATCTCCTCTACCATTTGCCTTTAACAGCACTTTCAGATACATCTTCTAATTCTAACACCATTCATTTGGGTTTGTGGGTACATTTCTCATCAGTTTGTAGGTTACTACAGACAGACTCAATGGTTGTCACTTCTACAGGATGCACAGCTAGTAAAATTGCAGCAATTGAAGTAATTTTGCATGTGTTTGGCTGCAAGTAACAAGAAACCCACATAGTGGAGGACTGAATCAGAGGTGGGTTTATCAGCCTCCTGTAAGGAGGAATCTGAGCTGTGAGGCTGACGGCCATGCCGACAGGAGCCTGGGCACCTTTGCTCTCCTTTCCTGCTCCCCTTAGCCTCTGGCCTTCATCCTCCTGCTTGTCACTATGCAGTGGCTGCTTTCTGGCACTTGTACTTCAGGTTCTTGTTTCAAGCAGGAAGAAGGGTAGCTTGGGAAAAGATAAAAAAAAAAAAAAGGCAGAACAAGAAGAAAGAAAAGAAAGACAAAAAAGAAAAATGCTAGTCAGTTGACCCCTCTTAAAAACTTTCCATGTAACCTCAGCAAGTAAATTCTGCCATTGCAAGGACAGACGTACTGACAAACGAGGGTAGGGGTATACTTCACCTTGACACATTGGCCACTGTAGCGGTGTCAACTAGGGCGTGTAAAGAGCCTTCTTAGCATCAAGGCCATCACCCATTCCTCTGTGACAATCAGTTCTTCCCCAGTGGCTTCTCTTTTGCCCCTAGTTTTTCCAGTGACTACCTGATTGTTCCTACCTTGTGGATGCATTTAATAAGCTTTGATTTTGGCATTTCTAATGATTGATTCTTTTTTTAGCTGTTTGCAGTCATATGCTATTTTCTCCCTTGTCAGATTGTTGATTATTATAAATTGTTCTTAAAATATCTAAATTACCAAGTAAAGCTTGACTACAAATAAATTAACAAAAGTAGTTATTTCCTCACTCTGAAGTTCATTTTCAACAAAACATTTATTCAGTTCAGATTTAGAAGATGTTCACAAGTATGTTGTGATGGTAGGGTTGAACTCTGGGGTGCGTGCCTTCACAGGTCTAGCAAGGGCACAATTCTGGTCAAACCTACATATTGTAGATTCTTTCCAAATCTGTGTTTTATAGTACAATGCATGTTAACACTATTAACAACATCCGTAGGATTAAGTTTCCATGCCCAAATTACTCTGAGAAGTCCTTGCTTGAGTAACTTTTATGTAGCTGGATGTGGCGGCACACACCTGTAGTTCTCAGAGACTTGGGAGGGAGGGCAGGAGGATTGGAGAGTCTGAAGCCAGAGGCAGTCTGTGTAACTTAGAAAGACCCTGACTCAAAACTAAAGATAAAACATGGGCTGGGATCGCAACTCAGTGGTAGAGCACTCGGGAGGTATGTGCGAGGCCTGGGGTTCAACCCCCATGTACAGCTAAGACAAACAAAAACAACAACAAAACCCACCTTTTGTTTTTGTGCTAGAGTATATCTAGTGTTGGGAGAAGGACCTGGCAATCCACTCCCGAGGCAATCCCAAAACAGTCAGCCATTGAAAACCCTATGAGGGTTGCTATGAGTCGGATACCGACTCGACAGCACCTAACAACAACAACGTCTAGTGCATTTTTGTGTGTGTTTCTCACCAGGACTGTTTGGAGTGTAACATCGCCTGAGGTCCACCAGCATTACAGTAGGTGCTCTTTGCAGAACACTGTCCACAAATTAGCAACAGATTCCCTAACAGGTAATAAGTAGAAATGCCAATTTGATCGGAGCAGTTGGGAAAATGATGGAGTACTGTGTTAGTCACATTTTGTCATAGCCGAGCACCCGAGAAGGCAAAGTAAAAGGTAGGCACGATTGACTCTGGCCCACGGTTTCAGAGGTTTCAGCCCGTGATTGGCCAGCTCCATTGCTACAGGCGTGGTGAGGCAGAGTACAGTGGCAGGAGGGTGCGACACAGCAAAGCTGTTCACTCCATGCCAGCCAGGAAGCAGAGCTGGAGGAAGAGGCCAGCTCTAGACACCCTTCAAGGGCATGCCCTCCAACGAGGCCCCAGCTCATTGTCTGTGGATTAGTGATCTGCTAATGAGGTTAGTGCCCTCATGGTCCGTCACCTCTCCACAGCACCACTGGATTTTGATACATGAGCATTATGGGGGAACACTTCACATCCAAACCATGCTGCTGCTGCTGTTAGGTACTGTCAAGGAGGGTCCAACTCATAGCGACCCTCATAGAGTTTTCAGTGGTTCATTGTTTCAGGATTGCTTTGGGAGTAGCTTGCCACGTTCTTCCATTTTTGCAGTGCTGTGGATTGAATTGAGGGTCTCAGAGCTAAACTGAACTAAACCCTAGTCCATCCAAACCATGTTGTTGTTGTTAGGTGCCATCAAGTTGGTATCAGACTCATAGCGACCCAATGTACAATAGGCAAAACACTATTGTCAGTGGTTCTCTGCTATTCATAGGGTTTTCAATAGCAGATTGTTTTTTGGGAGTTGCCAGGTCCTTCTTCCAAGCTTACAGCACCTGATATTCCTAGGTGATCTCCCATCCGAGTACTCACCAGGCCCAACCCTGCTTAGCTTCTGAGATCTGATGGGATTGGATGCCATAGTACTACAGCTGCAAGCATCTAAACCATAGCATGTACTATTTAAGGTTAATATTGTTAACCTGTGACTGTATTGAGTATTTTCTTTGCTGCTAGAATTTGGGAAGTGCGTGCTTTTCTTATCCCTAGAGAATTACATGCTGAACTAAATGATTGCTGCAGAATGTGGACATTGAAGCGCTGGCCTCCACTCAGTGCTCAGAAAGCCAGAATCGCAGGCTTGCTCCTGTCGACTGAATGAGAAGCCACATTTAACAAGATTCTCCAGTGCTTGTTGCCACAGAAAAGTGTGAGAAGCCCCCATCTGGAAAGAAACAGGTCACATTTCTGATAGGAACAATCTTGTTACATTGTTACTTGGGAAGAACTTCTGCTTTCCATGCACAATGAACCAATTATTGTCAGGGTTTAGTGCTGACAATAATTGATACAAAGTCAGCTGTCATCTGGTATTGTCAGGAAATGGCTCAGAAGCAGGCGATCAGTCAGCGCTAGCTAGGTCAGTATTCTGCCTAAGGAAGCTGTGGTGGGTACCAGGGGTTACTATTTTAGAACCAAAGGGGAAAAAGCAGAGGGAAACATTTTTCTTGGAACACAGTGTTTCCTCCCTTCTCAAAATCCCATGAGTGATGTATGGGGCAAAGGAAATATGAGAGACGGGCCATACTTTAAAAAGAAGTTTGACCCAGCTTAATAAAGAGTTTGTGAAGAATATTAGCTGGAATTTTCTGTGCTTGGCTGTTGGACCCACGTCCACCATAGTGGAATCCTGTTTCCATTATGTCCTAATCGTGCGAATTTGGTGCATTCTCAAAGCACCTGGAGCCTGAATTTCCACGTGTGTGAACTGAGGCACGTAACACCTGCTTCACACAGCTGTTGTGAAGGTTCAACAGGGGCATACACCCTATAGGGCAGCTTAGTTTCCAGTCATGACTGCACCCATGAGCATCATCATTAGATTGTTAAACAGAGTCTCAATTATACTATGTATTTGAGTTGCTGAAAGAAACAAAACTGTTCAAGAAGGATGCATAAAAATAATGAAATTTTAGTAACAAAACAGGGAAGTGACTTAGGAGGAATCATCCATATCATTTGGACATTATTGCATCAGGCAAAAATTAGTTAATAGAATGGGTGGATTTTTTAAATCACAAAGTATCAGATAAAACACTTTTATGTCAGTAACTCTTGATCGTTCGGTAGGCACAGCCAGCCTTTGGATAGGGAAGTTCGCAATCCTCTATCCAAGCCCTTGTTGCCGTGGAAGATACTGGTCTTACTACTTTTGCTGCCCTTGGTGGGGTTTGGTTGTAGGGAATTCCATGTCTCTGCCCACCTGGTGCTGGGTCACGTAGCCTACTGAAGAGGGACTTTTCCTGTATCTGATACACTGGGAGAGGAGGGAACAATGCATTCCCAGCTTTAATAATTCCACTATAAATGGCTTGAATATACCAAGAGCTAATTTGGACACATGAAAAATATATTACTTCAGTGGGAAAACGTATTCTATGCTTCACATGCCCTAATCATTCCTCAAGATAAAAAATGGCATGGGGGTGAACTTTAAGAACAGAATCCACTAGGAAACAGAGGGATTTCTCTTTCTAGTTGATCATAAAGGTCATTTGAAATGTAATTTGAATTTTAGTGAATGTGGGAGTTGGGTTTTTGCATCCATTGGGTCCATTTCTCCTCCTGCGGCACCAGTGAATCCTGGTGGATTGACTAACCAGCTCTGCACCCATCCTGATAATCTGGACCCTCTTCCAGTGGTGGCTTTTGAGCCCTGCCCAGGCCATTCAGAATGTGACACTTCTTAGACACACAACATTAGCTGGCATAGTTTGGGAAATGACAAGGGTTTGGGTTTGCATGTATGTGCAGAGGCGCTGTCTTTACTCTGAACAGCCTGAACAAGGATGGAAACGGTCTCCGATTGCCTCCTCCAGGAAGCTTGGGTGATGGTGACCTCCTAGGCAGCCGGGAGAATGAAAGAACCCACTAATCTGATGAGATCTTTGTACTTCCAAGTTAGCTAAACCTGAGGCTTCCCCTAGCCTCGTTTTCCCAGTTACATGGACTGATATATTTCTGCTTTGTTTAAACCTCTTTGAGTTTTCTATTCCTTGCCATTAAAAGCTTCCTAACTGATATGCCCCCAGACGTCTGTCAGTTTGCCGCACTGTGGAGGCTTGTGTGTTCCAATGAGGCTGAAAGCTATGCCATTGGTATCTCAGATACCAGCAGGGTTACCCATGGTGGACAGGTTTCAACTGAGCTGACAGACTAAGGAGGAGGCACTGGCAAACCACTCCCAAAATAACTAGCCATTGAAAACCCTATGAATAACAAAGAAACACTCTCAGATATAGTGCCAGAAAATGAGCCCACCAGGTTGGAAGGCACTCAAAAGACTACTGGGGAAGAGTTGCCTCCTCAAAGTAGAGTTTACCGTGATGACTGAAATGGAGTGAAGCCCCAGGGACCTCCATTTGCTGATATGGCATGACTCAAAATGAGGAGAAACAACTGTAAACATCCATTAATAATTGGAACATGGAATGTACCTAGTATGAATCTAGGAAAATTAGAAATTGTTAAAAGAGAAATGGAGTGCATAAACATTGACATTTTAGGCATCAGTGAGCTAAAATGGACTGTCATAGGCCATTTTGAGTCAGACAATCATATGGTCTACTATGCTGGGAATGATAAACTAAAGAGAAATGGGGTTGCATTCATCATCAAAAAAGACATCTCAAGATCTGTCATGAAATACAATGTTGTCAGTGATAGAATAATATCCATACGCCCCCAAGGAAGGCCAGTTAATATGACAATTATTCAAATTTATGCACCCACCACTAAGGCCACAAATGAAGAAAGGGAAGATTTCTACCAGCTTCTGCAATCTGAAATAGATCAAACATGCAATCAAGACATACTGATAATCACTGGTGACTGGAATGCAAAGGTTGGAAACAAAGAAGAAGGTTCGGTAGTTGGAAAATATGGTCTTGGT
>VMDO01009266.1:0-78374 GCA_007922755.1 Pedetes capensis | reverse complement strand
CTCTCCCCCCCTCTCCCTCACCCCCCCCCAGAGTCTGCTTTCACTACAAATACCAGCTAGGGAACAAGACTCCAGCCTGGCAGTTCCCCTCCTGGCTTGGGCTCCTTGCTCTGGGTGGCGCTCTTCCTTTAACCCACCTGGGCATGGGGCCCTTCTGGAAGTGAGTCCCTTTCCTCCTCCCTTGGATCTGGGTAGTGTTGTTGTTATTGTTGTTAGTGCTATCGAGTCAGATCCAACTCATGGACCCTACGTACGACAGGACAAAACACTACCCGACACTGTGCAGTGCACAGGATCTTTTCATGTTTGAGCCCAATGTTGCAGCCACTGTGTTTCTTCTCATTTTGAGTCATGCCACATCAGCAAAAGGAGGTCCCAGGGACTTTACACCATTCTTGTCATTAAGATAGACTCTACTTAGAGGAGGCAACTCTTCCCCAGTCATTTCTTGAATGCCTTCCAGCCTGGGGGGCTAATTTTCCAGCACTATATTTGTCAGTACTTCTCTTTCCAGCACTATATTTGTCAGTACTTTCATAGGGTTTTCAATGACTGTTTTGGGAGTGGGCTGCCGGATCCTTCTCCCTAATCTGTCTTAGTCTAGAAGCTCAGCTGAAACCTCTCCACCATAAGGGCCCTGCTGGTATCTGAGATACTGGTGGCATAGCTTTCACTGTCATAGCAACATGCAAGCCTTCACAACAAGCTGACAGACACATGAGACTCACAGCCCTAGGATGGCTTTCATTATGCGTCTCATTCCAGTAGACACAGGAACCTGTAGGAAAGGGACATACTCCTATCAGGCTTCTAGCCCTCCTGCTACATAGTAGGGGCTCTGTGGAGGCTCATGCAGTGGAACTACCCATGGGCCAGCCTAGGCCACTACACCCCTAGAGAAAGGCAAGGTGACAACTTCTCCCTCGGAGCAGAGGGAGCTGCTGTGGGGAAAGAGGGGTCCGGGTTCAGCACAGCCCTTGTCTAGAGCTGTGCAGATCTAGACCAAAGGCAGCGCTTGCAGAGGCGGGAGGGCCTGACGCACTGACCGTTCTGGTGGTGAATCTGGACATCGAAGAGGCCAGAGATAGCTCTGTAGCTAGCCGGGCGACCGGCCTTCAGCTGTCCCGCTGGAGACCCTGCTGGGGCTCTGGGCTGTGAGGGGGCGGGGCATGCCACTCACCTGGATCTCCTCTACCCTGATGCACACCTGCTTCAGAGGACAGTGGGTGCCTGTGGCCGTCTCTGGGTAGGTACCATGGCCACAGGGAGAGGGCCCGTGGCCTTTCTGCCTGCCTCCAGGTCTGCGCTTTGTCAGAACTGCAAACTGTCGCCCTGTGTCCATCAGCCTGTGTGTGAACGTGCGTGTCTTCCTTCCCGTCCCCTCGCCATCCTGGCCCCTCGCCTGCCTTTGTTTAAATGGACAAAGACTCCGTGGTGACTTGAGACCCTGATGCGGACAGAGTGCCCTTTGGTGGTGTGTCCTGGTCACCCCAACTGGCTCCTCTGATGGCATCTCTCCAGAAATGCTCTTCACCGCACCCCCCTCGGGTCAGAACTGGACAAATGGAGTGGGAGGGGCCTGTGCCTCAGGGTCTCGGGTGACATCTGAACCCCGCATGTCCTCTGTCAGAGCCCTGTGCCTTCCTCTCTGCCTCTCAAGGGCGGAAGGACAGCGGGCCCACGCTTGCAGACTGCCTTTTAAAGGAAAATGCCCAAACAGGGACGTGACATCCCAGCCGGGGAGGAAGAGGTTCTTTTGTGCCCCCCTCCCCTCGCCCAGTCTGTTGGTGTCAGACTCTGATGGGCTGGCAGGCAGCTCAGAGGAAGAGACAGGGGAGCACAGCATCGCACGGAGATAATTGACTTCGGAAATGCTATGTCTGAGACGGAGGAAGAAAACAAGTGAAAATATGTTATTTTACAACCTTGGTACTCCTGACCTCTGGGAAAATAAATATACACACACTATGGGGCAGCAGGTAGGCTGGAGGAAGGGGCCTAGCGCGGGGTGCTGGCGCCCTCTGGTGGCCAAGAGGAACAGTGCAACCTCTGCGTGTTCTCCAGCCCAGACAAGTAGTGCTTGGGCGCCGCCTGAATTTAAACTAGAATGTGCCCTAGAGCTAATTGAGAACAGCAGTTCATAAAGTCTCCCTTCTACACCCAGGGGATCCTTGGCCCTCCTGGGGCTGGCATTCTGGAAAAGAAAAGGCAGATGCAGGGGGAAGAAAAGTCAGGCCTAAAACTCAATTTGGTCTTTGTCTGTGACATATCTGCAAGACGGCCTTTGCGGGTCCCGGTTTCAACCCGCTGCACAGTGACAGAGTTGAACTGAATGGTGCCTCTGGTTCCTCCCAGCTGGGATAGGCTGCCCTTGAGGACACTGGCCCATCAGAGGGCTGGCAGGTCACTGACCTGTCTCTGGCCGGGGAGTTCTTTGTACAGAATTGCTTCATTTTCTGTGACTTCACCCAGGGCTATTGTAGCCATTCTGTAGTGCCCTCCAGTCTGGTGCTGCTTGGTCACACAGAATAAGCCCTTTCGTCCCTGTTTGCTGCTACAAGAGCGTTGCCATTGTTATTTGCGAGTCTGACTTGCCTGCCTGGTTACCTGGACCACCGCCTCCCTGAAACTCCCTGAAGGAGACAACAATCTTTCCCTGAGGATTTAGGTATCGGGCACCTGAGCTCACCGTAGGTCCAGGCAGGGCACCCACCACAGGTCTTTGAGAAGGTGGCGCTGCACTGTGGACCAGACACCCAAACGTGGGCTTTGCTGTTAATGGAATTGGGTCTTCCACTTTCCTTTCGGGGCTGGGATTTAGCTCAGTTGGTAGAGCACTGTGCTGCAGTCTCTGAGGTCCCGAGTTCAATTCCCAGCACCACAAAAATGGGAGAAGGACATGGCAATCCACTCCCAAGGCAATCCCGAAACAGTCAGCCATTGATAACCCTATGAGGGTCGCTATGAGTCGGATACCAACTCGATGGCACCTAACAACAACAACAACACAATAACAACTTTCCTTTCACCTGCATCGGAACAGTGCACTCGCTGCTGGAACACAAAGCTCTCCAGCAGGCCAGGCGGGTCCCAGAGAACCACTTTCTGCCTCAATCCGTACGTGGAGTCACTGGTCTTCTCAAATGCCTAGCCTGTGTGTGGCTGCAGCCCGCACCCACGCTCCCGCCTCCCGGGCCTGGGAGGCCTTTCCTTCTCCAGATCCATCTGCATGTTAATTCCTGGATGGGGCTGAAAGAGCCATCTATCTTCTCGCGTAAGCCCTTGGGAGATGTCTGTTTAGCACGACAGCAATCTCAGGCAGCACACTGTTTGATGAAGTGTATTAAGCAGCAGAGAAGCTCATCTGTTGGCCACCATTGCCGACCGGTTGTCTTGGCTGCCGCCCCGTGTATCATGGGTTGTTTTCCCAACACATTTTTAAATTCTTATTACCAGCTGTGATGCGATTCCACCGGTGTTATGATGATAATTCATTTGTATATCTTACGTAGACCGTGATATGGGCTCGGCATGTGCCAAACGCATCATTGCAACCTTTTGGAAGGATGGCCGCATTAATAAGTAATGATTACTTGTTGAGAGACTTCGCCTCTGCCTCATCCATTTCTCGTGGCAGCTGTGGGATCGCGTTTCAGCAGATGAAGACCCTGAGCCTCGGGGAGGCTGCCCGGCTTGCTGAGGTTGTCACAGCTACCGAATCCTAGAGAAGGTGAAACCCACCCCGAGCTTTGACTCAAAAGGCTGTGGGTCCCTCCTGAGGGCCCTGGCCCTCCTTGCTTAAGGCATCTCTGGGGAGCCCCGTTTGGCACCTTGATTCCAGCGATCCCCCAGCCAGTGTGGATTCAGGAGTCCCCTCAAATGGCAAATTCTCCAACACAGAGGGGTCCTGGCCCTAGAAGAAAGGATCTGCTCAGACCCTTGAGAACTCTGCCTCCAGGGGCAAGAATCTGGGACCCAGATCTTTGACACACAGGGATATTTTATTGCTTTAGTAATTAGTGCTGGAGACCGGCCGGCAAGCCTCTTAGAACACAGGCTTGACTGTGAGAACCGTAACCAGGAAGATCTGTTTTGACTGGCCTGATACTTCGCCAGACTTTGAAATGACAGGCTTGAACCTGCAGCTTTCTGTCTGAGGAATTTGATCTTCCTACAAGGGACTATCAGACGACTCAAAGGCCCATTTTTGGTTTTCCTCTAAACTATGTGAACGTATGGAAGAGTAACTGTTTTCAAATGTTGAAGCGTTCTTTGGTGGGAAAGGAATGAGATGTAATTTCACAAAGTAAAACCAAGACTGAAGGGCAGAAGTTATCTGGGAAGGATTAGCACAATAGAAAATAAATCTTAAGGGTCTGCGGCGTCCTAAGAAGCAAAGGGCTGTCTTGCCGTTTTCCCACCACCAGAAGAGCACACGGGTCACATGTACCGGTGTGGACAGGTGTGGTTGTATGTGTGTGGGAGTGCACAAGTGTGCACTAGTGAGTGTAATCTCTCCCGTGTGGGCTCATATACACAGAGAAGGAGGCCAACAGCAGAGTGGGGGGTTAACCAGCTGACCCCTGAGTTTCCATATCTCCTGGCCCTCCATAATTCAGTTTTCAAAGATGGGACTTGGAGAGACACGTTTACCCAAGAATTCTGCATGATATATATATATATATATATATATATTTTTTTTTAATTTCAAACCTTCAAAACCAGTAACAAGAACAGTACATTGCCCAGCATTCGCCTGCGTTTACATGTTGTCTAAGCACGAGGTACCCTCTTCCATAACCTCAACGAAGTGATGGGACTTGGGGAGTTAACACATTATCTCACGCACACACGATGTCGAAGCTCCGCGGCTGTCCCAATAACGCCCTCTGTTACAGTCGCACCTGACCGCTGACCCGTCCACTTAGCCGCATTTGGCTGTCATGGCCGTTTAGACCCCTTAATGGGAATCAGCGCCGCAGCCTTTGTCTCCCCCGACATTGGCAGTCTTGACAATGACAGACAGACAGTTTGCCAGTGCTGAGCACTTTTCAAACGTTGCTCGAGTCACCAGCAGGCAGTCTGTGTCTGGCTCACAATGCATGTGGAATACAGCGAGGTGGAAGGGGAGGAAATTGGGGGTGGGGGGCGGGCCATAGGCCCTGGAGCCCCCATCTGCCTCAAGAGCATGACTTAGAGGGAGCAGCAAGTGCCAGGTTCGAATCCTGCTCTCCCATGTCTGGCTATTTGAGTCTGCTGAAGTCGCCCACCTCCCCAGAGCCTCCCGCTCCCTCATGTCTGCAGTGAGTCCCTGCTGGGCAGTAATGAGAATGAGGTGGCGCATGATAGGTGCAAGTCTTTAGTAAACTATAGCGCGGTGCTTGTTGTTGTCAGGTGCCGTCGAGTTGGTATCTGACTCATAGCGACCCTCATAGGGTTTTCAATGGCTGACTGTTTCAGGATTGCCTTGGGAGTGGATTGCCAGGTCCTTCTCCCATTTTTGCGGTGCTGGGAATTGAACTCAGGACCTCAGAGACTGCAGCGCAGCACTCTACCAATTGAGCTAAACCCCATCCCTATAGCACAGTGCTAGACGGGTGCAATATATTATTATTTATTATTGACATGCCAGGAAGGCAGCCTGAAGCTACAATAGCACAGGGAGATTTCAGTCCTTTTTTTTGTATTGGAAATTTTTAATGTATACCTTAATGTGATTCATTCTGACATGGTTTTCATTGTGACATTTCCATATATGCATTTTGTTGTACATTATTCATATAGGTTCTCCCTTACCCCCTTGTACATTTTCTCCCCCTTCCCACCCCCCATCAAAGACTTCTCTTCCATTTACATGTCTTTTTATGGTAATATTTTTCTATATATCCTTATCTTAAACAGTCTTTTTAAAAAATAAAAAATCCTACAGAGAAAACTTGAGAGCGGCTAGCCAGGCAGGACTGGGAGTGTGCGGCCAGACGTGGAGCTCAGGTCTGTCTCCAAGTTTCAAAGGCCACCTGCTGCCTGTCCCCCTTCCAAGGTTCCAACATGACGGCTGGCCATGGCTGACTGGGCATCCGCGAGGGGCCACCTGCGCTGCCAAGGGGACCTGCATTCTCGAGATAATCACGCGCGCTCTTGCGCTGTCTGTGGTAGGGGGCAGAGAGGAGGATCTGCACTCAGAGCCACACAGGCGGGAAGGGTTAACACCAAGAAGCACATTCCTAGCACCCCAGCAGAAGCGGTGACGGCCCTCGCCTGTCCCTCCCCCTTCCGAAGCCAGGCTTGGCGCCCAGTGACACAGACCTTGGTCCACAGATCCTGCTCCACGGTACCGGAGTGTATTTGAATCTATAATTCATCAGCTCTCTTTAGGCAGCCCCTTGGATCTTCATGGATATGCAGATGGATGCTAATGAGCTCGGCTCCCACACTTCCCTTGGTGACCTCCTCACTTTTATTTATTTATTGACTTGGTGAAGTGCAGAGTCTGAGAACTCTCTCAGGAATGAACATGCATCACCACTTCCCTGGGGCCCTGGTGACAACAAGCTCTTCCTCCCCACCGCCGTGGCTGGGGCCAGGCCAGGACTGGGGGGGGGGGGAAACAGAGAACCCAGATGTCCTCACCATGGGCTGACGGGGAACCTGGCCCTCCCTCTATGGAGTCCATGCAAGGTACCCCCCATCGGCCCCATCGGGTTTCAAGAGGGCCAGGAGGAAGGGCTGGCTCTTCCAGGGCAGCAGCCCAGTCCCCTGGCTGCATGCGCTTCTGGATAGCGCCACTCACGCCGCCAGCAGGGGCCACTGGGCGCTCAGCACCTGGTGCCTCCTGCTAGCCCAGCGCAGGTCTAGGAGAGCAGCCTTGGTGTCTGAGCCAAGGGCCTCCGCGTGTTGACCGCAGGCTATTTGAACAGGATTCTGCTCCCGTCTGCATCCCACACCCCATCCTGGAGCGCTGGGCCTGCAGGACCAGTGTGGGATTTGTAGACCTGCCAGTGTTCAGGCGCCTCCTCTCGCCACAGATTTTCTTCAAAGACAGCGCTCTCTTCCTTTCCTCTCCTTCTACCTCATTCCTCTCTCTCTCTCTCTCTCTCTCTCTCTCCCCCCCCCCCCTTTGACAAGAGTCCTTGGGTGGCCCACTTCTTTTCCAGCCTGGCGCTGACTCTGCCCGCTTTCTGCTACTGATCCTTTATTCCTGGGCTTCTGACGTTCCCTGCAAAGCTGAAGAAGCGTGGCCAGCAGTGGGCGCAGCACTCTGTGGAGAGAGCACCCGCCGGTCCCAGGACCGCCCTCCTCCCAGGCACAGCCTCTCGCACTCAGCTTCCACTGACACTCCGTCCTCACACTTACAGCTGGCGTGCTGAGCAATTGCTTTTGTCATCCTTGTTATTGTTGTTAGGGGGCAGGGTCCACCTGTGTAGCCCAGCTTGGCCTCAAACGGGCCAAGTGCTAGGATTACAGACATGTGCCACCACGCCTGGACACATTGCTTTGAAAATGAAACGCATTTCACTTTTGCAAAGTGCTCAGGCAGAGCCACACTCAGGCCAGGATCCTCAGACCACAGCCGGATGCCTCTAGGGTCTGCTCGAGCGGAAGTCAGGCCCCGCCCCTCTCACATCAGCACACGCTCCCTCCCTGCTCCTGGCGTGGTCTTGGGTCCACGAGGTCCTTCATGCTCAAAGTCAGAGGAGGAAGGGGAGAAACAGCAGAAGAGAAGTAGGGCGTCCGACAACACCGGGTCTAAACTGTAGATCAAACATGGTAAAGAGCTTTCACCTCACCTGCCAATCCAATTACTTTTAGTGGCTTCCTGGAATAATTGGTTGAGAAGGGTTCTGAAGCCAAGGCTGGGCTCACCACACCAAGTGGCCAGGATTGATTAATCATGCCTGCCATGGTACAGGGCTGGGGTTTAGCTCAGTTGGTAGAGTGATGCTCTGCACTCTCTGAGGACCAGGGTTTGATCTCCAGCTCTGCAAAAACGGGACAGGGATGTGGCAGTCCACTCCTGAAGCAATCCTGAAAACAGCCATTGAAAACCCTACGAGGGTCGCTGTGAGTCGGATCTGACTCGAGGGCATCTAACAACAATAGCTGTGGCCCAGACAGAAGGGCCTGTGCCCTTCCAGTTGCCCCCCGGTGCTTCCATGAGGCACTGTGGCGCATACCTAGGATTACACGGCTCCTTCTGCCCTGTGTGTCCAATTGCCCCCACTTCTGAACGTTAGTGCCTTAGTTTCCCTGCCAAAGGTAGTAAGAAAAATTGCGATGTTGTCTTTGTAGTACCTGAAACTTTATAGAAATGCAGACTCCTGGGTCCCCACACAGTGGTTCAGACTTAGAAACTCTTGGAAGGGAGACCCCAGGTCATTCTGATGCAGCCACTGAGCTAAGAGAAGAAAGGCAGGAGTCAAAGTGAAGGTTGGTACTGGTTTGTGACTTTCTCTCGCTCATTCTTTCTTTCTTTCTTTCTTTCTTTTTTTTTTTTTTAACAAAGTCATGGGAAGGAGACTGCTGGATTAGGATTCTCTGGGCAAAGCAGCTTGAGCAAGATCCATATTTTACAGCAATATTCAGCGGCAGATTTTATCGAGCTTCAGTAAATCCCTCCTGGACAGGGGGGCGGTTGAAGCTCTCCGGGTGATTGCGAGATGTGACCCCAGACAGAGACAGGCCTGGGAGCCCTAACCTCCATCCCTCTCTGCTATTTACACCCTGTCTGCCTCTGCTGCTCCTTGCCTGCCTTCGCCTTGCTCCTAAAACCGGCATTCGGGAATTCACTGAAATGAATCAGAGAACAGTCCAGATGGGGGCTGTTGGAAGGCAAGGAGATGCCTCTGTGTGGTTGCGTGTGCCCCCAGGGTCTGTGTGTCCGTCTGTCTCTCGGGGTGTCTCTGTGGATGTGTGTGTGACCTCGCATAGCTGTCTGTGTATGGTCTCTCCGTGTGTCTACATGAGTCCATACGGGTGCCTGTATACAGGTGGCTGTGGGACTGTGTGGTCTGTGTGCGTCTGTGTCTGTGTGTACGTGTGTCTCTGTGTGCCTACGGGTGTCCGTGGGTCTGTGTCCTCCTGCGTCCCTGTGCTTGTCTTTCTGGGTGTGTCTGTAGAGGTGTCTGTGTCTGTGTTTGTCCACGGGAGTGACCGCACGTGGGTCTATCTCTCCCGGTGTCTCTGTGTGTTTGTCTGTGTGTCTTTCCGAGTTGTCCTTTCTCACCAGACCACTGGGCTACAGGATCATGGGAAAGGTAGTGGAGCAGGCTGAGCTCCCCCGTCCTCTGAGTTCCAGGCAGGATCTCTGGATGGCCCAGGGCTAGAGGTAAACCTAGTAACCCTACACCTGCACAGACACCCCCGTCCAGTCCTCCACCCACATGGGGCCCCTGTGGAGCCTCCCCAGGCCGGGTCCTCCACGGTTCCAGCAGTACCCTGATCTCGGGCCTTCCTTCCTCTCTCAGCAGCCCATGTGGCAACAGCTTCTGAGCCGCTTCCCTTTCCCACCTGGAAGCAGGCTAACGCCTGCCTCAAGGCTGTGGGCACCTCTTCCATAAACGGCAGCTGCAGTCTGAGGCCTGGAGGGGGCTCTGCCTGCCACAGAGGACCTACTTGGAAGGTTTTTCCACTGCACAGCCCTGCTGTCTGCACCCCCTCTGCGGTGGGGGCCAATAGCAGGTGGAGGGTGGCAGGTTTTCCTTCTATCTGTCCTCCTTGCCATAATGCAGGGTGTCCCCACCTGCTGCACTGGACTGCACCCCCTGGTGGGGACTGAGGACCCTGCCGGGCTTTCCATGCTGAAAACCCACAGCTGGGTGCCGGGGCCTCTCCTCCTCATGCCACCCAAGGGGCGCTGGGTTCGTTCTTTCCTTGCTGCTCTGAGCGCGTCCCTGCTCCGGTTTGCTTAGTGTCTATGAGTGACAGGTGCCCAGACAGTCGGGTCTGAAACCCGCTGCCTCTTGGCTCCTTCCAGCTCTCCAGTCACCGGCTCTTTGGCCCCAGACCCCTTTTGGCTCTTGGCAGTGAAGAGAGGGGCAGAGTGAGCGGCCTCTCCCGGGGCAGCAGCTGTGTCCGGCAGAGAGCTCCGTGTTCAGCTCATCCTGTGCATCTCACCTGCAAGCGGGGGGCGTGTGTGAAGTAGAATGAGCTCACTAAGGCACATGGGGCTGGGATGTAGCTCAGCTGGTAGAGCACTGCGCTGCAGTCTCTGAGGTCCCGAGTTCAATTCCCAGCACCGCAAAAATGGGAGAAGGACCTGGCAATCCACTCCCCAGGCAATCCCGAAACAGTCAGCCATTGAAAACCCTATGAGGGTCGCTATGAGTCGGATACCGACTCGACGGCACCTAACAACAACAACAAGGCACGTGAATGTCATGTAACCCAGCACCAACTCCCTGCCCCCAGTTCCCTTCCTCTCCCACACAAGGACACATGCCCATAGAATTTTCTAGAAATTCTGCTGTTGCATAGACCACCCGAGACTCACCTGCATGGCTCTGATTCCTCATTAGAACTGCACTTTTCCTCTGAAAGTAGAGCTTCCCTTCCTTACTGCAGAACCCAGCCAGAAGGTCCACACCCCTCATTCCTAATCAAAAGAAACATACTCAGCATGCCTCATCTCGCGGGACACCACGTCCGCCCTGAAGCAGCCCCCCGACTCCATCTTTCTTGTCTTGACGCCTCTGAAGTTAGACGGGAAGGGGACTGAGGATGTGGGTGTCACACAAGCCACGTGGGCAGAGTAGCCCCAGCTGGGCTCTGGAGGGCGCAAGAGGGAGGGAACTGACTTCACCCTCATCTCCGGTGCAAAAGTCCCCGTCCCAGGCCACATGGGGTGGCAAAGAGGCTCCAGAGGATGTGGTGAGGTGGATGCCTTCCGCGCAGAGGCGGGCGCGGCACTGGAACCTGATGTGCGTAGTTCGGTGGTTTATAGTTTTGGAAATAGACAGCAAGTGTATCAGAGGTTCACCCTGCCAAAACGTTCGAGCCAAAACTGTGCAGAGGCCCCTGGCAACACAAATTGATGAGTCCTGCTATTGCCATGACGAGGGTACCGCCTGGGTCCAGGTGGCCTGGCCCCGAGTAAGCATCGGTGTGCACGTCTGCCTTCGGGAGTGGCAAGGGGAGGCCCAAGAGCAGACAGCTGTGTGTCTTCCATGTGGGTGTCCTGGAGGGAACAGCTCAATTCTCCTCTGTCGGGGGAACTGAGGGGCTGCCAGGCTGACTTCTCTCCAACATGGTCCCAGCCCTGGCGCCATGTTAGCTGTGGCACTGGGAAAGGTAGCGGAGCGGGCTTGCTGTGCTTCGCACTTGCTGTGCCGGATGTGCCGGGAGGTGGGGTACGCGTGGAGTTGAGAAGGGACACTGACCGAGGGCAGGCTGTGGAGGAAGTTGTGGCACAGCTGAATTCCCTCTAACCCGGACTTCGCCAGACATGGGTCATAACTCTATCGTCCGCTGGCTAGGGTATGTGATAGGGTATTCAAGGTAACCCCCTCCAACTCATTTCTTCAACCAGTATCTTCCACCAGTAATGTTAGGATCATATGCAGCCGTACCACTGTGGCGTCCAATCCCATCAGATCTCGGAAGCTAAGCAGGGTCGGGCCTGGTTAGTACTTGGATGGGAGACCACCTGGGAACACCAGGTGCTGTAGGCTTAGGAGAAGGACCCGGCAACTCACTCCCAAAAATCAATCCGCCATTGAAAACCCTATGAACATCAGAGAAGCACTGACAATAGTGTTTTGCGTGTTGTACGCAGGGTCGCTATGAGTTGGATACCGACTTGATGGCATCTAACAACAATCTTCAGATTTTGGCGGGAGACCTAAGTGAGCCTATGTATGTGGCCCAGAGAGAGTGACTTGGTGATAACCTGTGTCACCAGGGTGTCAGCCACGATGATGACACCTCTCTCTTCCCATGCCCACCTGCCTGCTGTGGTCCAGCGCACCTCTAACTGCTCAGCTCAGCCCCAGCCGGACTCCACAGTGCGGCCGGCTGAGAGGTGCCAGTAAGAATGGGGTCCTTTCTTTTGATTTGCTTTGATGTTTTCAAAGGTAGGGGACCATTTCTGTCCTTTTCTGAGAACCACTTAGCTGCGAGTAGGAGGTTGGGGAAGGCGCCCTCTGCTGGAGATGCTGATTAGAAGCAATGATAGCTGAGGCTTGGCCTGCCCAGGCACCTGTGAGAGAGGCGGGCTGGCATGGTGGGCCAATCAGAGGGTGGAAAGCTGAGGGCACCAGAGCAGGGGAAGCAGAATTTTTGGTTTGGAAAAGCAGCCAGGAAGAACGGAAGACACACTGCTTGCAGATGTGACTCTGGGACAGATCCAGGCTCAGGCTCACTGTGTCCCTACATCAAGACATGACCCCCTCTGTTATTATTATTTTTATTATTTATTTATTTATTCTTTTTTTTGTGTGTGTGGTACCAGGGTTTGAATCCAGGGCCTCGCTCCTGCATGCTCTGCAAGTGCTGGACCACTGAGCTGCACCCCTAGCCCATTTTTTTACTTTTTGAGACAGGGTCTGGCTAAGTTACACAGACTGGCTCTGGTCTCGAACTTGCAATCCTCCCGCCTCCGCCTCCCAAGCTGCTGGGATGACAGGCATGCACCACTGCGCCTGGCGTTACTATTTTTTAAAATGATTTCATTTACCCGATGTTCTTGGGGGAGTAAATATTGTACCCATACAAAACACAGGAAAACATGAATTACAGCAGTGTCGGGAATCATCAGTTCATCCTGGTGAGTCCCTGACCCACTCTCAGTGCGTTCTGGGGAGAGCCTGGCTCCCCAGACCCCCTTTTGCCCCAAGTGTTTGACGGTGATGTCTCTTTCCCACTTGACTTGAGTCTCTGGGCAGGGACACAGGGCAGTTTCCTCCCCTCGATGACCAGAGTGAGGGTTAAAGGAGCCCCAGGCTTACATCCTGGCTGGAATCAGTCAACTGTCATTGCGGTGGCAGAAAAACCAACAAAAGCAAACTTATGGAGGAAAAGGTATTTATGTGGCTCCCAGTTAGAGGCTCTGTCCATAATGGTAGCCAGGCAGGCATGGTGGCGGCAGAGGCGGGGATTGCAGCAGATGACCTCATGACATCTGGGGGTGTAGGGAGAAACTGGGAGGAAATTGGCAAAAAAACCAAAACTGGAAAAACGGGTTTTGAAGATCTGGTTTGTAAATTAGAAATCTAGGGAAAATGAAAGTAACTTTTTTTTTATTAGAAAATTTTAATGTACATCATAATGTGATTCATTTTGACATGCTTTTCATTGTGACAATTTTAATATATGCAACTTGATAAACATTATTCATATAGGTTACCCCTTACCCTCCCCTATGCTTCCCCCTCTCCCCCTCTTCCCTTCTAAGTTTCCCATCCAAGTCTTCTCTATCTTTTACTATGTAGTATTTTTCTATATGTCCTTGGGTTCCATTTCTGTTTAAGATAGAAACTTTTCCTGTAGTGGTCTTTGTTTCTATCTTGCTAGAACAATTACATGCGATTTCTAGTCCATTTATATTGACCTCATTCTTATCTTCCCTCCCCCCCCCTTTTATTATGATCTGACCTTTGAGTAGGATTTTTCCTTCTTGTAATTTTGAATCAGTTCCCTCATATGAGTGAGAACATGTGTTGTTTCTCTTTCTGATCTTGTGTTCATTCACTTAAAATAATTTTCTCTAATTCCATCCATTTTGCTGCGAATGACCCTATTTCATTTTTCTTGATTGCTGAATAGTATTCCATTGTGTATATATGCCATAGTTTTTTTATCCATTCTTCTGTTGAAGGGCACTTTGGTTGATTCCATATCCTTGCTATTGTGAAAAGCGCTGCATTGAACATGGAGATGCAGGTGTCTCTGTGGTATGATGACCCATCTCCCTTTGATTGGACATTTGTACAAAACCCTTCACAAATCCTCCGAACCTGATTGGACAATTGAACTCAAAGCTGATTGGCTCAGGCCATTCTTTGGGGGAGCTATATAAGGAGCTGCACTGTGGCAGCTCGACCCTTTCTCTCACCCGGACGTTCAGTAAGGAAAGAATGTTCACCATTGAGACCACCAACACAGGTGTTTGCCCCTGCAAGGCAAAAGAGCCTGAGGCTTTTCCTTTCTCCCATCTCCACCAGTGTCCCGAGGGCCGCAGGAGTCGCACCCCTCACCTGAGGGTCCCAAGTGAATTGTGTTTAGTATCTGTGTGTGTGGCAGTGCCGCTTGTCTGAACATCCAGGCCAGATTGGGAGGCGCGTGCCCCACATAGAGGTGGCACCCAACAGGCGCTCCACAATGGGGCAGGAGACCAAGACCAAGAAAAGCTGTGGATCTGGTCGAAAACCCTCCAAAGCCAGCCCCCAGGGAGCCACTTCCACAAAGCAAAAATACCACCTCCCTAAGTGCCATGGGGAGAAGGACCTGGCTCTCCAGTCCTGAAGCAATCCACCATTGGAAACACCACGAATAGCAGAGAAGCACTGACAATGGTGCTGGGCATGGAACAGGGTCAGACAAGGTTACGTTTGGTTGTACATAGGGTCTCTGTGAGTTGAACCTGACTCTGTAGCACCTAACAACAACCACAACAAGTCCCATGGCCTCCACAAACACTGCCAGCAGCTGGAGCCCCCACGTTAAAACTCGTGAACTTTGTGGGGGCATGCAGATCTAAAGCATAACACTGCTGCGACCCAGAGCTTCAGGGGCCTGGGCCGAGCCCTCTGCTCCCAAGACCTGCACTAGGCTGATCCTGGGATAAGGGGCCTTTGTCCCATCCTGCCTGGGACCAGCACATCTCTGTGTCTGTCTTCCCAGCTGTGACTGCAGAGTGGGCTGGCCTCACTGCATTTGGATAAATGCCACCTAAGCCCCTGCGATGGGAGTGGGTACCGAGGGAGGGTGACCACAAAGATGGATGACCCAGGCCCTTTCTGTCCCAGGAGCAAAGCAACTCCACCACAGTGCCACAGAGAGACAGGGGCCCAAGACCCCAGGAGGAGAGGGACCACCAGGGCAGGGTAGCAGGAGGCTATAACAGTCACCCGGCCCCTTCCTGGCCTCTACTGCTGACCCAAGACTGGCTCCAAGGCCCCTCTGTGGCCTCCAGCCCCATGCAGACACCCCCTCACTGCAAAATGTGCTCTAGCAGGGCGATCAATGAACATATTTTTTAAAGAAAACTCCTTGACCAAGCAGGCCCCAGGAGTAGCGGATGGAACAGCGCTCCTCTGGGTGGGCACCGCGGGGCAACAGCCTCCCGGGGCTGCTACTGTGCTGAGGTGACAGCGGGCTGATAGACCCCGCAGGGGCACCACGCTCACGTATGGCTGAGGGCGCCTGCAGATGCAAGGCTGCAGGCTGTCCCTGCACCTCCAGAGTACGGCCACAAGAGGGCACCCTCACTCCCTGTGAGGAAGCCCACCTGCTCCTCCGACAAGAAAGGGCTGTGCTCAGAAGTCTGGAGGCCGGGTGGGAAGACAGCTCCGCCTGGACTGTGGATACCCTGAGCTTTGCTCGCAGGATGGTTTGCAGGCAGAGTCAGGAGGAGGGTGCCGCACGCACCGCTAAACCAGACGCTAACACGCATGATTATTGAACAGCCCATGGACAGTGCTCCCACGTCCTGTCATGTGAGGGAGATGTGGAGCGTTGAGCTCTGAAACTCTGGTGGAAGGCCAGTGTCCCCCACCGTTTCCATTGTTTCATGCTGCCTGGCTGTGCGACACTCCCTGCCTACCTGCCCTGTTCGCTGGCGTCTGCTCCTTCTCCCTGGCCTGCACTGTGTCTGGCCGGCAGCAAGGCTCAATGCGCACTGTGGGTTCAGCCTGACATCGCTCTGTCGGAGGGTGGATAGCACGCATGCGTGGATGACATCAGCTGTTATGCAGGGTATGACAGCCTGCCATCGGGCCAAGTGACTTCATCCTGGGCCTGAGAGCATGGCCCTCGGTCCCACAGAGCAAAGATCTCACCCCATCCCACAGCCTGTGGACCCCAATATATCTAAGACATGTATCCTTAGGATTCAGGACCACTCATGAGCTCCCAAGATACCCTTCTAGTTCGTTTTGTTATTGTTGTTAGGGGTCATCAAGTTGGTGTCCGACTCAGCGACCCTACTTACAACAGACGAAACACTATTGTCAGTGCTTCTCTGCTGTTCACAGGGTTTTCAGTAGCGGATTGATTTTGGGGAGTGGGTTGCCAGGTCCTTCTCCCAAGCCTATACCACCTGATGTTCCCAGGTGGTCTCCTATCCAAGTACTAACCAGGCCTGACCCTGCTTAGCTTCTGAGATCTGACAGGATGGGACTGCACAGTGGTATGCCTGCAGGCAATAAACATTGTTGTTAGGTATCAGTGAGTCGAGTCCATCTTGTAGCAACCCTCAGAGGGTTTTCGATGGCTGGTTGATTGTTTCTGGAGTGGACTGCCACATCCTTCTCCCATTTTTGCGGTCCTGGGGATAGAACCCAGGTCCTCAGAGAACACAGAGTGAGCACTACCAGCTGAGCTACACCCCAGCCCCTCTAGTTTGTTAGCTGGTTTTAAAAGATGAACTTAGCTGGTTTTCATTCAGCATGTGTGGACCATATCTTCAGCTAAAACAAGCGCTAGCCAATGAATCGGATGTTGGCTAAAGAAAATCCCTGAGCTACTCAGCTTACTGGGGAGAAGTGAATCCTCTCTCTGGTGGGCCTGTTTTATAGCCTGTGACTTGGTATAGGGACGTGAGAGTCCCCGGCACCCCTGCCAGGCAGGGACACAGGTGGCAGGGATTACTCTGAAGGGGCAGAGCCCCCTTCCTGGGTGTGTTCTGAGCCCCGAGAAGTGCAGTCATCCTAAAAAGCTTGGCTCAGGATGGGGTGGGAGGAGAGAGAGGCCAAGAGCGTGGAAGCAGGTGGACAGTGAATTTATGCCGATTTGAATCCCCGCACAGGGCAGTAACTCTGTTGCCTGGCTCTCGGGGTCTTAATTCAAAGCCTAGCTCAGCCCCCAGGCGAGACTTACAAGATTCATCTCGTGGAATTCAATTTCCCCACAAATGTTGCTTTTAGCCCCGTTACCCCGAGGGCATTGATTCTCCACAGACCTAAAGATGCATGGAAGAAATGTCCACGAGGGGCCGGGGCAGAGAGGACTTGGCATGGAGGCCGGAGCTGAAGGGAGGACTCGTTCCTCAGTTTCTCTCTTCCTCCAGGCAGCAGGCTGCCTAAGGCATGGGGTGCCTCTTCTTGCACTTAGAGGAACTCCATTCTGGAAACATCTTCTGGTCCACTGACATCAAGTTCTCCCAAGGTACTCATCCATAACCTCATGACCTGGACACCCTGCTTTCCTCTGCCTGCGATGGACGTTAGGACAAGAAAGAAGTGAGGGGAAGAAACTGAAAATTGCCAGAGTCACCAGCCCCTCAGACTCTGGCTTTCCTTCACATCACGAAATCTCATGCAGAATGTAGCTACTAAAAATAGCTCCTGGCTACTGAGCGCTGTGGGCTGGGACTTAGCTCAGTTGGTAGAGCGCTGCGCTGCAGTCTCTGAGGTCCCGAGTTCGATTCCCAGCACCACAAAATGGGAGAAGGACCTGGCAATCCACTCCCAAGGCAATCCCGAAACAGTCAGCCACTGAAAACCCTATGAGGGTCGATATGAGTCAGACACGATTCGACGGCACCTAACAACAACAACTGAGCACGGGCTCTGTCTTTCCATTCCTTTCTCATTGCTGTCTTAAGGATGGCATTCCTGCCACCATTTTGCAGGTGGGGAAACTAGGGCATGGGGAAGTTTGGGATGTCTCCGTCCTCAGCAGAGCCGGATCTCACCTGCAGCTGTGCCTCCCAGCTCATGACCACAGAGCTGGGCTGGCTGAGTTGGCAGGCACCACTAGAAGGGGCCAGCATAGCCTGGCGGGCTGGCGACTCCTTGGCACAATCTCATGGTTCTGTCGAGTCTCCCCAGTGTCTCAAGGGATAAAGAACAGTGCTGTTTCTTCTCAGCATCCCAGTGATGCAATGTTTGGGAAACAGTGATTTCCACTCACCGGTACAGACAATGGGAGGCTGACACGGGGGACTTGGACTTCAGTTCTCCCCACCCATTCCCTCTTCCCCAGCCCAGGCCTGCATCAAGGCCACCTCTACCCTTCTTGCAGGCTGCTGGTACCCATTCCCACTGTAGCCAAAAGCCAGCCCTCCAGAGAGAATTTGCAGAAAAAAAATACTATTCTGTTTTAATAAGTAAACATCATTTTTTCTTGGTCGTATCCCTGTTACCTAGGGACTGGGATTTAGCTCAGTTGGTAGAGCACCACTTTGCAGTCTCTGAGGTCCCAAGTTCGATTCCCAGCACCACAAAAATCAGAGAAGGATGTGGCAACCCACTTTCAAGGCAGTCCCGAAACAATCAGCCATTGAAAACCCTATGAGGGTCGCTATGAGTGGGACATGACTCGATGGCACCTAACAACAAGAACAATGCCTGTTACCTGGGACAGGGGGATTTTCATTTCCTTGGCATGGTGGGCTCCTGGTCTGCACATGAGCCATTGACACCATCCCTGCACTGCACGCAGGCAGCAATGGCGGAGGGTATTTCCCAGCTGATGGCTCCCAGCCAAGGGTCGAGCCTCACAGTCAGGGTAGGGCCGGCGTGCCTCTGCCCCCCTGCGTGTCTGTCTCTGGGCACATCTGTTTGTAGAACCAGGCACAGGGCTGCACTGGGCTGCCAGGGAGAAGCCTGGATTCTGGATGATTAAAGGAGGAAAAGCCAGGGCTCCCTGAACCCTGGTGAGCCTGGCATGGTCACGTACATTTATACCGTGGGGATTGTGAGCAGAGCTTGGTGAAGCCTGGAGGTGGAGGACAGGCGCTCTCCCAGAGAAACGCACCTCCTAGGCAGAGGTGGATACCCCAGGACCCCCAAAGGTGAGCATCACACACCCGGCCAGGGCTCAGCTGCGGGAGACCAGGCAGGCTTGGTCACCTGCCTGCCTGGACATCTCTCACACATGCACAGCACACGGGAGGCGGGGAGATGCCTGGGGCTCCTGAATCTAGCAGCGAAGGAGAGAAAGTGTACTCTTACCAAGAAATGTAGAACAGTGCAGGTCTCTTAAAAACCACACGGCACCAACGTGGTCTTAGGCTGACCTAGGGCACAAAGTGCCCACGTGCAGGCTGTCAGAAACAGGGGGGAGTGGGGGTGTGGCAGGGGGCCTCCAGAGGGAGGCCGGGCTGGGATGCAGAGATGAGGCGCTGGACTGAGCCCCTGGGGACAAAATGGTGGGGTCTCTCCTAAGAGCTTGTGGAGAACAATGCAAGCCCAGGATCCAGGGTGGGGTGAGGTTGGGGACCCGGAACAGGGGCTGTGTGTCCCATTTGCCCCACGTCCTCTACCTCAGTGGGGAGAATGAGAGGCCACAGCCCTGGGTCTGCAGGTGCTGGAAGAGCGCCTTTCACTAGGCGAATGCAAACCTCAGGAAACACAGCCTGGATGCACACTACCTAACAGAGTAGCCATGGTGGGCCCAGCCCCCAGGAAAACCCCAACTAGCCCAGGGCGCAAAAGCAGGGTCTTCTGTTCAGGACCTCCTACCCTTCTATAGATTAATCTAGCCCAAGGGATCTCGGATGAGTATCGTGTTTAAAAGCCGGGGCGGAGGAAGGCTTGGGCATGTTGTTATTGTTGTTATTGTTTTGTGCCGTCCAGTCGGTATCTGACTCATAGAGACCCTACACACAACAGGTGAAACACTATTGTCAGTGCTGTTCATAGGGTTTTCAATGGCGGATTTTTATTTTTTATTTATTTATTTATTTATTTTGGTGTGGAGAGTGGGTTTCCAGGTCCTTCTCCCAAGCCTACAGCTTCTGGTGTTCCCAGGCGGTCTCCCATCCAAGTACTAACCAGGCCCGACCCTGCTTAGCTTCCGAGAGTCTGACGGGATCTGATACCACAGGGCTATGGCTGCAGGCATAGGCAGCAGCCTTCCAGGGGTGCCGGGTGCCAGGGTAGGTGCCCCTGTGGGTGCTGGATTTTCCCTGGGTGCCGTGAGCACGCTGAGGTCACTCCCAGCTCTACGAGGTGCTTCTCATTTGGGGTTTTCAGTGTGGATTTGGCTGAGATCAATCCAGCTTTTGAGGGCTGGGGCAGGAGCCGGACCAAGCCCCGGGGCTCTCACTGTGAGTGGGGGGTGCCCTGCACTATCAGTACTGTAAAGACAAGCAGGAACCCAACGATTGGGCAAGATGGATAGCATTAACTTCTTCCACGAAATAATTAAAGACCAAGGAAAAGAGGGGAGCCAGACCGTTCCTGGGCGGACGTGCGGGTGGCATGTGGCACTCATGGAGATGTCACACGGAGCCCCTGAGTTAACACAAGTGCAGAGTGTCAAAGGAAAGAGGGAGAGAACACAAAGAAAGGGGGTCAGGGAGTCACAAGCTCGCCCTGTGTGGCTCTCTACGACCTCCAGCCCGCCGTCCTCCCATGCTGAGCCCAGGCCCCCCCCCCGGATTTACTCTGAACCCCCAGAACTTGGCAGTGACTCCCCTCCCACACGGACTTCTGAATGACACTGGCATAATGCTGACATTCCCACTGTTCCTTTTCTTTCTTTTTTTAAAAATAGACAAAGAGAAAGAGGAGGAAGAGATAAGAGACCAGACTGTAGGGAGGAAAGCTTGCATTTTGGCATCTGGGCCAAGAAATGGGGCTTTGGTCTGTGAACGGTAGACGGTGCCTTCCCAAGCTTCGCAGAGGCTTTCAGACACTCAGAGAGAACCGGGCAGGAAATCCAGAAGCCAAATCTCCTAAATGTCAGGGCATGAAAAACACCATGTGCAGGCGTCGGAAAAGAAGGAGTTAATAAGGAAATCTGGTAAAGGAGTAGTGGTTGCAGGAGGGAGTCAATGGGACAATGTCACTGAGCGTTCAGGGTTAGGGTTAGATGCTTCACTCAAGAAATAGTGTGGCAGGTCATGAAATAAATTTCACTGGGATTCTGGATTTTATACAGTGGTTAATAAATCTACAGGCTGGGATTTAGCTCAGTTGGTAGAGCACCGACCGCTCTGCAGTCTCTGAGGTCCCAAGTTCGATTCCCAGCACCACAAAAATAGGAGAAGGAGGTGGCAATCCACTCCCAAAGCAATCCTGAAACAGCCATTGAATACCCTATGAGTGTCACTATGAGTCAGACACGACTCAATGGCACCTAACAACAACAACAACTTCTAAGCTTTAGAATTTGGGGCTGGGATTTAGCTCAGTTGGTAGAGCATTGCACTGCAGTCTTTGAGGTCCCGAGTTCAATCCCCAGCACTGCAAAAATGGGAGAACGACCTGGCAATCCACTCCCAAGGCAATCCTGAAACAGCCATTGAAAACCCTATGAGGGTCACTGAGTCGGATACCGACTCCACGGCACCTAACAACAACAACAACAATAAACCTACTTAAGTATTTATAATGGTAAGGGCAGAGTGACCATCAGCTGAGACAGCCATTATAAGGCAAAGCCGGGGAGGCAGCGGGCATGTGCATGGGGTGGGGATTGAGTTAGGACCAGGCACTTGGCCCTACAGGGAATCACTGTGTCGAGCCTAGTGTGTCAGGGCGGAGGCGAGTGGGCAGAACTCAGCCACAAGCTCGGTGCTCAGGCGTCTATGGCTTGGGCCAGGACGACAGGACAGGGGCTTAGTCAGGGGATCGCTTTCCTGATTCTGAGTTGCTCTGTCTCAGTGAGGGATGGGGAAAAAATCTCCAGGTGAAAAATCTCACCTTCAGCCTGCCACTGGAGCCCGAGCATTTACAAATCTGTCTGTCACCGTGACAGCCTGACGGATAGCAACCTTAGCCGAGACTGAGTGAAATCGCCACTATAAGTCTTGCAAAAAGTTTGGGCTCTTACGATTTCTATCATGGAGACAGGCTAAGGGATGAGCGGCGCAGCTTCCCACAGGAAGCAGACTGAGGCCCTGCGCCCGCCTACGCCGAGCATCCAGCAGCTGCAGGATTATCTATTAGCAGAGAGGAGGTGACAGGAGAAAATTACCCGGCGCCAACCCCATCTGTTGCTGAGCACCGTGTATTTCACCTTCACTAATTCCCTTGGTTTGTCATTTCCCTTTGTCTCTGTGTCACCCACACAAACCCTGCATGTATTTGCCCCGGTCCTCCCAGCTGGGCAGCACGGCTGCAGAAATGGAGTCCCCGGGAGCTGGTCCATGCTCTGCGGTCCCTCCTGAGCGCCTCTCTGCTCCCCTCCTCATGGTCCTTTCTTCCATAATTGGTTAGGAACTGGAGGCAAGAGAGGAGACGTGGTGATGGCTGCTTTTATAGCCCAGCTCTGCAAGTAGAGCACATTTCTGCGCTTGGTTTCGTCTCTGGGGACATGCCTCTGTCAGGAAGTGGTGGCAGAGGATTAATGAAAGAGGGCAGACTTTTGTTACCGGGAGAGAGGCTGCAAAAACTGGGCTCAAGCCCTGGCACCTGCCTTATCGTTGCATGCTTGGTCATCAATGTTTCTCCAACTTCCGTTGTATTTTCTCCTCTGGAAGGTAGATCTACCACCCGCTCTCTTTACACCTGCGATGACTATTGCAAAGAGTCAATGAGATAGAATGTGTAGGAGCTCACTGAGTAATGTGGGGGCCCAGTAAATGAGAAAATGAAAAGCACTTAATGCCTGGTAGAGCGTTGGTCTGCACTCTCGCTCCCTGAGGACCTGGGTTCAATCTCCAGCACCACAAAAACAGGAGAAGGACGTGGCAATCGACTCCCAAAGCAATCCCAAAACAATCAGCCATTGAAAACTCTATGAGGGTTGCTGTGAGTCAGACTAGACTTGACAGTACCTAACAATACCAACATCACTTGGGAGAGTATTTCTCTTCTCTCCCTGAGGTACTGAGTTCAATCCCCAGCCCCACAAAAATGGGAGGACTTGGCAATCCACGCCCAAAAACAATCCCAAAACAACCAGCCATCAAAAACCCTATGAGTAGCAAAGAAACATGGTGTCAGGGAGTGTTTCGTTCCTTTGTACTGTGTTAACTCTGAGTCGGACCCGACTGGACAGCACCTAACAACAGCAATGTTGTCTTGCATATGGTAAAATGCTCAACAAGGATCATTATTATTAGTATGCAAATATAAATAATGGTGGATAGTTTTTACCCTTGCCTCATCTGCCATTTTGTGAAGTCTCAAGCTAGATAGGGTTTTCATTCAACATTTTTCAACTAGTTCCATGAGCCAGCATTGTGTTCTGCCCTAGGGGTGTGGAGATTTAAAAATTCAAATAAAATGTAATTTTGAGGTCTGGGAGAATAGAATCTGATGGGAAAGCCTTTGACAGAGTGGAGAGCAGGGGGGTTAGGCCTGCAACTACCTTGGAGTGGGGGAGGGAGTTGCCAGAGAAAGTTCTGGTTAAGAAAGTGACAGTGCTAGGCGCAGTGGCGCACGCCTGTAATCCCAGCGACTTGGGAGGCCGAGGCTGGAGGATCGCAAGTTCGAGACCAGAGGCAGTCTGCATAATTTAGCAAGACCCTGTCTCAAAAGGTAAAAACATGGGCTGGGGGTGCAGCTCCGTGGTCCAGCACTTGAGAGCATGCAGGCGCGAGGCCCTGGGTTCAACCCCTAGTACTGCAAAAAAAAAGAAAGAAAGAAAGAAAAAGAGACAGTGAGCTGGACGGTGAAGAGGTAGAACACTGAGTTGGGGCAAAGAAAGGGTGTTTAAAGCAGAAGTGAGCACTGCACTGACTAGACACTGCCAGGAGAGGGAGCCGCACCCAGGGGGAGCCGCAATGTGCATCCGCTTGAAGAATGGCGCTCCAGGACTGAGACCAGACCCTGGACAAAGCAGACAGAAGGAGCGGGTTGTGTGTTATGCCAAAGACCATGGCCTTTCCAGGACCTTTAAACAAGAGAGTGTTAGGATCAAATTTGCCTAGAAGATCACTTAGGATTGGGTGGGGTGTGTCCATAGAGGCAGCTGACAATATAGATATGCAGAGCCTGGGAGGAAAACCCCTGCCTTTGGGAAGGATGAAAAACCTTTCAGGACAGCCTTCCTCTCCCTATCTGCAAGGCCTTGGTTCCTGGACCCAGCCTCCTACAAATCCAAAAGTCACGCGTGCTCAAGTCCTTTATATAAAAAGATGTGATATTTGCATATAACCTCCATCCATCTCCATGCATGCTTTAAATAATCTCGGGATTACTCCTAATACTCAATACAATGTAAATGCTGTGTAAATAGTTGTTATGCTGCATTATTTAGGGAACGATGCCAAGGGTAAAAGTCTGTACGTGTTCAGTTGCAGACGCAATGGTTTTCGGGTATTTTGATCTGCGGTTGGTTGAATCCACAGACGCGGAGCCTGTGAATGCAGAGGGTGACTGCGTGTTCCGCTGGACGTGCTCAGGGCTGAGGGGACGCTGGGAGGGGCCCGGTCCTTGGGGAGAGCCTTGTAATTACAAGCTGCCGCCACCAGAGGGCGGTGACGGAGGGCTGAGACGCAGCGGGGCAGGGTGGAGAGCCGAGCTGCTGCTAGGAGGTCGGGCTGCGCTGTCCAGCGCTGTCCAGCGTGTTCTCCCTTTATCATGGGCTGGGCCTCTGTCAGATCGAGGATTTTAGGGCCCCGCTAAAAACCGGCTCTGTGAGATGGATCCTGGGCTTCTATGAGAAGTCAGGGGCGCCCCTCATGCTCCCAGCTGGACACCCCGGCACTTCCCTCCCTGTGCCCTTAGGGCTCCAGTGACCGTGGCTGCGCCCGCAAGACAGCCCTGGAGATTCACCTGGGCTCGCCCCGCAAGGCTTCCTGGCAGGATGACTTTGTCACCCACCTTCATGTTTGTGGGTGTTTTCACATGCTTTGACCCCCAGCAGCCCGATGGAGTGCCTATTGTTGTTGTTGTTAGGTGCCGTCGAGTAGTATCCGACTCATAGTGACCCTCAGAGGGTTTTCAGTGGCTAATTGTTTCAGGACTGCCTCGGGAATGGATTGCCACGTCCTTCTCCCATTTTTGTGGTGCTGGGAATCGAACTCGGGACCTCAGAGACTGCAGAGGGGCGCTCTACCAACTGAGCTACATCCCAGCCCCCACAAGTGCCTATTAATGTCGTATAAATGCAGTTCATGGATGTTACATGATTCGCCAGGAAATGATGTACTGGGGTTTTGACCCAAGAGCCAGGCTCTTTCTACTGCATGTCACCAAGTTGTCTGGATCTCCTTCGTCCTTTGAAGCAGAGAAGGAGCAAAGCTGTGGGTACCGACGGATACCCACTTGGAGAACCACTGGGCTGGCACAGCAGGCCAGATGCAGGACCCCAAAGCTCTGAGCGCAGGCTGTAATGAAGGCGCTCACGGGGCCATGTGCCACTCAGTCCTTAAGGTACCACATGGGCAGATTGCTGTCGGGGTTTTCAGGTAGGAAACAGGTTGTGACAGGCTCCCTTTCCCAGGCCACGTGGCTGCAGAGGGCTGCACCATTGGCTGCTCTGTGGTCCACTCCATTCTTGCCCTGAGGTCCATGGAAACCCAGGCTGCGCACTCAGTGGAACGAGAGGGCAGAAGTTCACGAGAAATGCTGAACACAGGGTCCAGAAAATTATATATCAAATTAATATTCCAATAGACTAGCTTCTCAACAGAAAATCTTGTGGATGCAATGGAATCATGATATTTCAAAGCCGAGGACAGAGCCTCTCTCCCGGGGAGACTGAAAGGAGTTGTTAGTTTCAGAAGGAGTGGGCAGATTTCCTCAGCAGTAACGGCTGGTGGGACGGTGTCCCTGACCCATATCTCTGGGAAGACTGGAGAAGGATGACATAGGGTGGCCTGCACCCCACTCCCCAGGAGGGAATCATGGAGCCCTTAGGAAGGAGAGTGAAATGCAAGCCCAGAAAATGCACCAATGCTCCAGGGGATGCAGATGGTTTTGTACAGGAGTCTCGAAGTTTCTTGAGTTATGGTTGCCTGGGAGATATGGGTTACACTAGCACAGTTGCCTTCTGGGCTCTTCAGGAGGCAGGCATGCCAAGTTCTGTGGACCTTTCCTCTCCCCACCAGCCTCAAGCAGACCACACAGTAGATGCTTTGGTTTTTACATATGGATTCTGGGTTCTTTCCAGCCTGTCATTCTTTCCCTACTTTATTGTCCTTTTCTTTCCTGTAGAATGAGACCCACAGCTAAGAGACCCTTCCCCTGTACCTTGATGCCCAGATCCTCATTCTCCTCATGTGATAAATGACACTTGTCCCCTTACCTGACTGCTATGAGAGCTGGAGGAATTGGCATCGACGATAGCAATTAGCTCAACACCTTAACGCCAAGTAAACATTGTTTTTCTTTCTTCCTTCGCCTTTGTGTTGCTAACAGTTGCACTCATGCACACACGCACGGAGCAAACGGCACACCTCCCAATAAATCTACGCTAAGTCAGAGTTAACTTAGAAAATCAGCGTGGTGCAGAGGCTTTTAGAGGACTGGCATTCCTCAGGTTATGGAAAACAATAATAATAAATCTTCAGGAATGTCACCTTGCCCCTGGCACGGAAGACAAGGAGCAGAGACGTTAGTGGAATAGCCTTGAGTGTGTGGAGAAAAGCTGCGGAAACCAACCACGGGCTGGCAGTGGGGAGGGGCGGCAGCCTTTATAGGAAGCAATCTGGGGGCCTGGCGGACTCGCCATTTGGTTGCCAGGCTCTGTGCTTGTTAATTTCTCAGATTTCATCGCAGGATGCGGCTACAGGGTAAAGATGGCAGCGGATGTGATAAACACAGAGATCACAGTCACTGAAATGTTCCAGTGAACTGAAAATGCGAATCACGAGTCCAGAGCCAGGCAGCAAGGGCTTCTCGGAGCCGCTGAGCCGCTGAGCGGCCCTGGGGCTGAGGCTGCGGCTGGGGTAAAGTGGCGACTTTGAGACGTTCTCTGGATCTCCCACTGGGGCTTCCTCCCAAGTGCTCCACTTCTGATGGTTCACACATTGGCTGCGATTGTTTATTCTAGGTCCTTAGTAAATCTGGAAAGTTATTGGTCACCCGTTATCTCTTTGAACTTTACCTCTCAGCTCTCTCTCTCTGACGTTCCTGCTGAGCATCGTTGGGCCTCTCTCCCCTTAAGTGCTATTTTATACTTTCCATTTCTGTGTTTCTGGGTGACTTCCCCTGCTTTACCTTCCATCTCTGTACTTTTGACTTCTCTGTTCACGTTTAACTACTGATATTTTAAAACATTCATGACTTTCTTATTTTTATTTCCTAAAGCTGTAGGTTTTAGTTGTTGTTAATAGATGCCATTAAGTTAGGTCCAACTCATTGCAACCCTGTGTACAGCAGAAGGAAACACTCTCTGACACTGTGCCATGCCCGGCACTATTGTCAGTGCTTCTCTGCTGTTCATAGGGTTTTCAGTGGCAGATTGTTTGGGGAGTGGATAGCCAGGTCCTTCTTCCTAACCTGCAGCAATCTGATATTTCCAAGTGGTCTCCCATCCAAGGACTAACCAGGCCCGACCCTGCTTAGTTTCCAAGATCAGGCAGGATTGGATGCCATGGTGCTAAACTAAAACTCCATAGGTTTTAAGGCTCCCCTTTTAACATCTTTTGATTTTAGATGGATTTGGTTCCTGCTTTTTGAAGTATTTCAGGGTGAATTTTTCCACTGTCTCTGTTAGGGTTTGGATGAAGTACCCACCCCCAAAGGCTCATGTATTCCAGACTTGGCCTCTGACTGGTGTTGCTGTTTTGGGAGATTCTGGAAACTTCAGGAGGTGAGGTGTGGCTGGAAGACATAGGTCATTGGGGGAACAGCCTTGGGGGCTGTATGTTGTCCTAGTCCCCTCTCTGTCTCTCCTGCTTGCTGGCTGCTTTGCTCCTCTCTGCGCTCCCTGCAGTGATGTCTGGGCTTATTACCGCCTAGAAACCACGGAGCTGGGCAACCACGGACTAAAGCCTCTGAAACCATCAGCCAAAATGAGCGCTTCCTCCTTTTACGTCACCCTGACAGGTATTTTGTCAGAGATGAAAAGTCTGACAGGCACAGGCACTATTTGATTATTTGATTACTTGGAGTCCATAGGTACCTGACTCTTGCTCATGCTCAGTAGCTTACAGGTGTGTGTGGTAATTCTGATTATGAGGACATCCTCAGTGGGATGATATGGGAAATGGAACTCTTGGGTAGCCTGGGGTGAGAGCATGTACTCCCAGTTCTACGTTTGCCTTAGTCTGAGGCTATGGTAACATTTATAACTAGCATGTTGGTGTTAGGTGCTGTCGAGTTGGGTCTAACTCATAGCGACCCTGTGTAAAACAGAGGAAACACTACTAGACACTGCACCATGCCCAGCACTATGGCAGTTCTTCTCTGCTATTCACAGGGGTTTCGATGGCTGATTGCTTTGGGATGGGCTGCCATGTCCTTCTCTCAGTTCTACGGCACCTGGTGTTCCCAGGCGGTCTCCCATCCAAAGACTAACTAAGCTCATCCCTGCTTACCTTACAAGATCAGATGCCAGGGTGGTACAGCTATGGGCATAACTTATTGTTGTTAGGTGCCATCGAGTCAGGTCCAACTCATAGTGACCCTCATGGGGTTTTCCATGGCTGATTGGTTCAGGATTGCTTTGGGAGTGGATTGCCACATCCTTCTCCCATCAGGCATAACATAGAAATTCAAAATTCTGAGCCAGGTGCTGTGGCACACTACAGTAACCCCAGAGACTCAGGAGGTAGAGGCAGGAGGATCATGAGTTCAAGGCAGAAGTAGCCTGTGTAACTTAGTGAGACTCAAAAAAAATTTTCTTGAATATTTTTTATAGGCTGGGAGTTGAAGGATAGCCCAAAGGCAGAACACTTTCAAAATATGTACAAGACTCTGGGTGCAACTCCGAGTACTGCAAAAATAAACAAAACAAAACAAAATAAAATGATAAATTCCTACCAACTAGCATAGGAGGTATAACTCTGAATATAAATCCACTTGCCACCCACAGTCACAAATTCTCTGTAGACACAGCTGCTGCATCCAGAGCTCAGGCGAAGACATAAAGTTTCTTGCTATCCCCATGCTAATTTCAAATGCTTTTTTCTAGTACAACTTCTGAAGCTTATCAAGGATGTTAATGTTCTATGTAGATGCCACCCAGTTCCTTGCTCCAGTCCTAAAATTCCTCTTAAAACCTGGGCTCATAGCAGGTTACACCACCAGAAGCTGAACTCTTCCCTCCCATTCTCTGTTAATGCCATCTTTGTTGCTGGTGCTCGGAGAGTCCCCTTATTTTCTTCTAGTCATCATGACCGCTAGCCAGCATCGTCATCATGGCTAGCATTTATTATTATTCTTAGTTATGCTGTGCCTCCTTCCCATCTTTCCATGAAGTGTTTCACTGAACCCTCATCCCAACACCATGACGTGGATGCTCACATTACCCCCATTGCACAGATGGAGAAGTTGTGATTTCCTTTAGAGAACAGGAATCCCCCACTGGAAAAATATAGAAGTCCTAAAGATGTAGCAAATAATTTTATAGAAGAGTCAGACTTGTGAAGGAAAATAATTTCCACATAGCTAGTTCCCATCAAAGTCAAACCTACACCCTATGTTCTTCCTCCCAGGCAAGTGCCGGATTTTCTTGTTAGGAGTCTAACTTTTATGAAGTTCTACTTATTTCTGAAATTATAGTGGAGATTGATTTGCTGAGGGAAACCTGAGAGAAAGAGGAAAACCAAGGCGTCCTTTTCATAAAGTACCTTGACCACGTTTTACAGATCTCTGTGTTGCTGCTGATCTTTCTAACCTACTTTGGCACTGGGAAGATAGCAAAAGGGATTGAATTAACTGAACACACACTCCTAAAAGAGATACTGTCAAATTCTGTTCAGCAAAGAGGGTGTTTCCTCCAAATACTAGTGAAGAAAGTAATCTCAATGTCGAAGCACAGAGGTCAACTAAACAGCATCAGTGATTTCAAATTATGTTACTGTTTCAATACAGAACAATGGTTAAAAGAGAAAATCCCCAGTGAAACACAGGGTTCCTTCCTCTGCTGCCTTTCAATCCTGAACGCTTTTCTCTGTCTGTTCTCAAAGCAGACTAGATATGGAAGGCAGAACAGGACAAGACAGAAAGGACAGGGCTAGGATGCTGGCTGCCTTTGGGAGATGAAAGATTGACTGAGGCAGTAAAGAGCCAGAGGAGGTTTTAAATAAGAAACCTTCTCGTCTAAGAAGCCAAAGGTTCTGTGTTAATGGTGGTGGCTATACAAGTGTACAGTTGGATACGGTTGTCAAAATGTATTACCTGTTCTGCTTAACATGTGTGCCTTAATGTTTGTATATTGTGCCTTAACCATGTTGGCTGGGAAAAGCAATGACAAAGTCAACAGCATCCATGTTAGACAAGGCTGGCACTGAACACCAGGTCCTCACAGAGCCTCTGAGCCTCAGCTAGGAAAAGAAGTGGGGCTGGAGTGAGCAGAGGATGCTGCAAATAAAGACATATGTTCCAGGGATAAATTAAAAATGGAGTCTTTGAGAACCTATGACAGTCAGGCACTGTGCCAGACCAGAAGGCTATGACTAAAACCGTGACATAACTAATAATCTAAGAGGGAAGAGAGAAAAGTAGGAAGTTTAGATTGAATTAGGTAAGCACTGCCCTCAGTAGAGGCAAGAGCAGGGGGCTGAGGTGGAGCCTCACTCACAGACGAATGGCCCAGAAGTCTTCTGCAGGAAGTCCCCATGCAGCCCTGGAGATCAGAGGTCCTCCCCAGGGCCACTAGCCAAAGCAGCACCAGAAGACCAGACAACAGGTGCAGCGCAGTGGTGGGCACCTGCCTTGCATGCACCGAGCCCTGGGTCCCATCCCCAGCACCACCGTGGGTACATCTATGGTGTGATAGGAAGTACAGTGGATTTTTAAATTAAAATCTATTTTTCATGAAAGAAGACTGATGGAACTGCTTTGGGAAGTGGTAAGAACGATGAGACGCATCCGCTCTAATTTTTTGTTCACACTTCCTGTGTGTGTGTGTGTGTGTGTGTGTGTGTGTGTGTGCTCACACACTGGTTAATGGTAATATATCTTTTACCATGATACTTTTTTCTTTAATGTTCATATTTTCGCTCGCTCCTCACGTATGTGCATATATATGCTTTGTATGTGTATGTAAGTGCTGGGTAGTTTGAACTGGACCACACTTCTTAAAAACCAGGTCTCTTTACCACTGGAAGCTTAGATACCGCATTTGGGTCGGGTGCTAGTTGAGGAACAGTGTAATTGTCCATGTATGGTGACACCAGGCACAAATACTGCTGCTCACTATGTTCAGGCACTGGATATAAAAGTTTGGTTAGATGTGGTCCCTTGTCTTTAGGAGTTTGGTCTAATTTCAGTTCATTTGCTCTATGTTATATAGGTTGCCATTCAAAGAATTGTCTTCCCTGGTGAGAAACTCAGTGGTTTATTGTGACTATAAGGAAAGTTTCACTTCTGGCAGTTCCTTATTTTGTGCTTCTATTCAGTATCTCAGAAGTAGTTTTCATATCCATCCTGATACTTGTTTCCTAGGGCTCTCATCTCTGTTCAGGCTACTCCTCCTCTCTAAGAGATTCCACTTTCTCCTCTGGCTTCCCTTATCTGTAAGTTGACAACTCTGGATTTTCTATCTCTAGACAAGATCTCCCTTCTTTAGCTTCATGTGACCTAATTGCTTACTAGGTCATAATAATCTTCTTAGATTCATGATGACCTAGTTGTTTACTGGATCATAATAGTAGCAAATGTTTGTCTGGTACTTGCTGTGTGCCAGGCACCATTCTAAGCACCTTGTATATATTGATTCATGTAATCCTCATGCTTTGCTTTAAGGAATGTGCTACCATCGAATAGCATCCTCATGAATGCATTCCAGGTATCTCACACTTGTTGGTTAGATGGTAGGTGCTGTTGAGTTGTGTCCGACTCATCATAACCCTCATAGGGTTTTCAATGGCTGATTGTTTCAGGATTGCCTTGGGAATGGATTGCCACGTCCTTCTCCCATTATTTGTGGTTCTGGGAATCAAACCCAGTACCTCAGAGACTTCAGAGTGGCGCTCTACCAACTGAGCTAAATCCCAGCCCCATCTCATGCTTAGCTTGTCCAAAAACAATGCAACAATCATCCCCCTAAAACCCACAACTCAACCTTCAACTCAACCTTCATCCCCCTAAAATCCGTAACTCAACCTTCAATGCCACAATCATCCCCAGCTAAAACCCACAACTCAGGCTTCACTAATCCATTAATCAATACCATCTTCCAACCAGGGGCTCGAACATGAAACCAAGAAATTATGCTTGACGTTTCCATATTCAGTCCATATTCAATCCTTGAAACTTTCTTCCTCCAATATTTCCTAAAAGTGGAGGCATCCTATAATGGCTAAAGGTTTTCACCTTGGAGTCCAACTGTGTGGGTCTGAACCTAGGTTCTACCATGAATCCAGCTGTGAGTCCTTAAGTTACTTAAAGTTTCTGAGTCCTGTGTATGGTGAAAATTAAATGTGTTAAATCAGATAAGATTTTCACAACACTGCTTTTAGACAAAGTAATAAGATATTTCTTCATCTTTCTTGGTTTCCAGTTGGTGGACAGTATGTTCCACTAAATGAAGAGCAAAAAGCAATAATAAAGCTTTTTCTGCAGAACAAAGCAGCTGGTGAACTAGAGACCTGAGGCTGTGCTTTTCTTTTTTCCACCTGCTATATGTGTGACTTGGGCAAGTTGGTTAGTTCACTGAGCTTATTTTCTTTGTCCATAAAATGCAGATGACACTACTTACCCATGGGGCCATTGTGAGAGTGGGAGACCACATGGAGCCCATGCTACGAGATCCGGCATATGGCGGACAGTAGCTGTCACTCCTCTTCTCCCCAGTCATTATTCTCGCACTCCTTCCCCCAATTCTAAGAGGAAAATAATTCATTGCCAGAGAAGCAGCTGGGCCTTTGGAGGGAAAGAAAGAGGGAGCAACCTAGCAGATTTATCAGCTTTGTGATACACTACAGAAACCAGAATCACGGGCAGGAATTGCGTTCTGACCGGTCTGGCTCTAGCTTTTTGCCTGCCTTTTTTCTCTTTAAGAGCTGACTATGGAGGCAGCTTGTAAATTGCAACCTATATTTTAACTCCTTACCAATGTCCAGTACTCACATTCTTGAGAAATTTCTTCAGAAATATTTTCCTGCTCTCCAGCCTCTTCATAGCAGATAGACTTCAGGCTTGTCAAAATTAAGTATCTTTTTACTTCTTAATGTAATTATGCATCACTGGGCCCCCAGAGGGTGAGGGTCTGGCCAAAGGCAGGGCTACCCCTTAGGTAGAAGGCCAGGCAATCCAAGGAAGGGTGGAGATGCACACAGGAAACCAATGGAGGGGCCCAGTGCAAACTAAATATGCACAAGGGCCTCTGGTCAAAAATTAGTAGGCGTTTGAAGATAGCAACAGCTGAGTATTAAACCAAACCGGAGGCCCTTCTGAGTGTGAAGCCCTGTGCCACTGTATGGATCACACGGCCAGGACGCCAGCCCTTGGTGGGGTAGACTTGACTGTCCTTCCCACAGGGTGCCTGCTGCCTTCCTGTGGATGCTCATAAATAGCTGGAATTTCTCCTTCAGACAGGGCTTAGCTCCGTCCTCCACCCAGCCCAGACCGTAGGAGACCTCCTTAAGAACAGAGTCTCTGATCCCAAGCCTCCCGTTTCTCCTGCAGCAGAGTTCAGAACATGCCCTGAACCCGGATGTATCACACACTGCTTCTCCAGCGACCTCCACTCCTGCTCCTCCCAAAGCAAAGCCAGTGATGATGAGGGCTGCATGGAGTTCTGAAGTCAGCATATGATGAGTGCTATTTGCTTCCACAGGAAAGGCTTTCCACAGAATTTTCCTATTTAATCATTAGAGCCATGTCATCAATAGCTACTGTTATGACTCCCTTTACAGATGAATTGACAGATTTAGAATGATTGAGTCCAAGACCACAGTGTGAGTTGGTGGTAGTGCTCAGAATATGACCTACTCTATTCCAGAGAATGGGCTGGGATTTAGCTCAGTGGGTAGAGCGCTGTGCTACAGTCTCTGAGGCCCCGAGTTCAATTCCCAGCACCCCAAAAATGGGAGAAGGGAGAAGGGCCTGGAAATCCACTCCCAAGGCAATTCTGAAACAGTCAGCCATTGAGAACCCTATGAGGGTCGCTATGACCTTATAACGGCACCTAACAACAACAACAACATTCCAGAGATTAGGAAGAGTGCCTGCAGAATGTGGGGAAATGTGGGGTAAGAAGAGATGGAGGAGAAGAGCAACAACAATAAAAACAAAAAGGGAAAACAAACTATTTTTGTGACAAGAAGATTAAATATTATTAAGATACGAGGTTTTATTCCTAACTTTATCGTTTAAAGGCAATTTATGCAGGGCATTGTGGCACACACCTATAATCCCAGTGACTCAGGAGGAAGAGGCAGGAGGAGCTCAGGTTTGAGGCCCGAGACCGCCTGCATAAATTAGTGAGACCTTGTCTCAAGATAGAAGTGTAAAAAAATGGCATGAGGGTATGGCTCGGTGGGGGAAAACTTGCAAAGCATGTGTGAGGCCATGGGTTCAACTTTTCAATATTGCTAAATAAGTAAGTAAGAAAATGAATAAAGGGAATCGAAAACAAAATAATTATTTTGTTTGCTAGAATGGCTGTCCAGGGAGAATAATGTTAATTTTTAACCATAGATAAGAAAACTAAAAAAGAGAAACAATAGAAGGTAAGAGAAATAGCCTTGACTACTTTAAAACATTCTGCAAAGCTACAATGATGTAAACTGTCAGTTATAGGAAGAAGAATCAATAGGTTGATGGACATATAGAATACATTTCCCAGAAGCACTTTCACAAAATAGAAGAATTTTTATATGAATATGAATTCTTGAGAAATCAGCTAGGAAGGAAGGGGGTATTCATAAGTGATGCACAAAATGTTGATTAACTGTTAGTGGAAAGTTTATATAGAGACCAGTTATAGTTAGGTTATAGAGAAGATAAAATATAAAGCCATTAAAACTAGATGCAAGTATAAATAAATTTGCCCAGGGATTCTGGTTGGAGAAGGTCTGTCTATGCCCTGAAGCAATGGCATAAATAATGAAGGAAAGGCTGATGAATTTGGCAACATTAAGATAAAATCCTTCTGTGTGTCAAGCAGCATAAAATTTAAAAACAGTTACATCAGCCAGATGGCAGAAGAGGAGTTTCTACCACTTGTCCCCTCACAGAAACACTAAACTGAAAAACACTCCATGCACAAAAATAACTTTGGAAGAGCCAAGGGATCCAGAAGAGGGACTGCAACATCTGGGTGAAGCACAGAAATAAGAAATGACGCATTGAGAATAGAAAGGACCGTTACACGTTACTTGTTCCCACTAACCTCACACATTGCAGGGGAAAGAGAGAAAGCCTGGCCTGGGGGAAGGAGAGTGAAGTAAGTACCTGATTTCACTGCAGACACAGCCCCAGGCCATCCCCAGGGAACTACAGCGCCTAGACCACCCCTGTAGATCCAGGCTCCAACTTGGCACCAGTGGCCAAGTGCAATCTCATGGCTTCCATCTCCTGACTGACTTCAACATCAGGCCAATTCTGTTGAGTCCAGACATGAGGCTAACTTCCATGGTCCCAGGTTTCAATCTGGATCCACAGACCTAAGACCCAAGCTTACCCCTGACAACTCAAGGTCCAGGCCCACCATAGATTCAGAACCAGCTCCAGGCTCCAAACTGGCCCCCACAGAATCAGGCTCCTCAGGCTCCAGTCCCACCTGCATAGGTCTAGAATATCTATGCAGGTTGACTGGTGAAGCCAATCTGTAAACTCTGGGAGAGATCCCCAATTCTTCAAATGTGCAGAAACAAATGCAAGGGCACAGATCAAAAACAATCAGGGAAACATAACATGAACAAAGGAACAAAATAAAGTCACTCTAAAGCAAAGAAGTGCTCTATAAAACCTGTCTAACACAGAATTCAAAATGATCATTTTATTAGAAGTACAGTGAAATTATAAGAAAACATAGGTAAACAACAGAATGAAATCTTGATTAAAAACACATGAGCAAATTTGAAATTCAACAAAGAGAAATCAGAAGAAAGAATCAAATCAAAATTTTAGAGATGAAGACTGAAATGACTGAATTGAAAAACTCCATTGAGAGCTTCAATAGAAGATCTGGTCAAGTAGAAGAAAGAATTGGCAAGCTCAAATTCAGGTTACTTAAAATTACGTATCTGAGGAATGAAAAATAAGAAGAATGAAAGAGTGACAATGCCTAAAATTCTTTGGGATACTACCATGTGAACCAGTACACACATCTGGGAAATTTAATCCTTATTTTCACATTACCTATGAAGGCTTAAGAAGGAGCAGAGAAAGGGAAGAAGGTAGAAAGCTTATTTAAAGGAATAGTGACAGAAAACTCCCCAATATGGAAAGGGAAATGATCACCCAGATCCAAAAAGCCAAAAGAACTCCAGGTTAAACATAGAGTTTTACCGAGACAATATTATAACAAAATTTACCAAAGCCAGCGACAAACTGGGAATTTTTAATGAAGCAAGACAAAATGACTTTCATATATAAATGAACCCCTCCATAAGATTCTCAGTAGATTTATTAGAAGAAAGCTTCCAGGCCAAGAGAGAGTAGGTGATATATTCAAGGTGCTCAAGGAGGAAAAAAATACCTACCAAACAAAAATACTTTACTTATCAAAGCTGTCCCTCACAAATGTAGGAGAGAGAAAGACTTTCAAAAGATGAGGGGGCTCATCACCAGTAGACTTGCCTTACAAGAAATGATAAGGGGAATTCTCCAAGTTGAAATTAAAAGATGAATAACTAAAGCTCACTGTAAAGTTAAGATTCAGAATATACTAATACAGTAGTTGTTGTTGTTAGGTGCCGTCGAGTCGGTATCGAACTCATAGCGACCCTCATAGGGTTTTCAATGGCTGACTGTTTCAGGATTGCCTTGGAAGTGGGTTGCCAGGCCCTTCTCCCGTTTTTGCAGTGCTCGGAATTGAACTCGGAGCCTCAGAGACTGCAGTGCAGCGCTCTACCCACTGAGCTAAATCCCAGCCCGAATACAATAACAGAAATAATTCTTAACAATTTTAGATTGAGATCATATTAAGAATCTTTTATCAACATGAGAAAAATTCACAATTAAAATTAAGCTACACATTCCTGAACAACTATGGGTCAAAGGAAAAGCCAAAAGGAAATTAAAAAGAAAAAAAACTTGATACAAACAAAAATGAAAAATCATATCAAAATTAATGGCATGCAACAAAAGCAATTCTTTTTATTTTACTTCTCTTTATTGACAATAATTATATGGCGTATAATGTAATGATACAATATACATAAAATTATTAAATCAGACTAACATACCTGTTCCTCTTATTCTTTGTGATGATCACATATAAAATATATTTTAGTGTTTTGAAACATGTATTATCATTAAGTATGATCATTATGCTGTGCAGTAGATGAATCACTAAAACTTATTCTAACTGAAATATTTTTCCTTTCTAACTAAAACTCTGCACCCCTTGACTGACATTTTCCCCTTCTTCATTCCCCCCGTCACCCCAGCATCTGGTATCTATCCCTCTTCTCTCTACTTCTATTGATTAACTTTTTAGATTCTATAAGTAAGTGAGAACATTCTGTGCCTGTTATATTTCACTTATCATAGTGACTACTACATTCATTCCTGTTGATGCAATTTATTTTTCAAGTCTGAATAATATGGTATTGTGTGTATATTTCATATTTATTCATATGTTTATTGATAAATACAAAGGTTGCTTCCATATCTTGGTTATAATGAATAGTGCCACAATAAATGTAGGAGTGTAGATCTCTCTTCAGTATATTGCAGGATCATATGGTAATTCTACCTTTCAGTTTTTAAGGGAACTTTATGCTGTTTTTAGTAATGTTTGTAACAATGTGCATTTCCACCAACAGCGTATAAGTTTTCTCTTTATATCTTTGCTAACACTTGGTTGGTATGTTTTGTCTCTTTCCCAGAAGGCATTCTAATAGATGTGAGCATTTGAATTTGACAAAATTCAATATTTATTTATGATACAAATTCTCAACTATTAGGCACAGAGGAAATATATTCCAAAGTAACAGAGAAGGTCACATATGACAAGCCCAAAGCCAACATCATATAGTGAAAAGCTGGGAGATTTTCTTCTGAGTTCAAGAATTAGACAAAAACGCCCACTCTTACCACTTCTACTCAATGTACTACTGGAAATCCTAGACAAAGCCATTAGACAAGAAAAAGAAATAAAAATGTCCAAATTGGAATGGAAGAAGTAAAATTATCTGTTTGTACTGACATGGTCTTACGTACAGAAGACCCTAAAGATTCCAAGTAACAAAAAACTGTAAGACTAGTAAACAAATTCACTAATATTTCAAGATATAAAATCAATATACAAAATTCACTTCCATACATACACATTAACAATGAACTATCTGAAAAAGAGAATAATGTGAGTAAATATATTAATATAACAAATTATAAGTATCTTTAATACAATAAAAGCCCCCAAAATTCAAAAAGAAAAATATGAACACTGCAATAGTTAAATAAAGAATCTGAAGAGCTACTTAAAAAAATATGTGCATGGTCAAAGACCGTTACAAAAATTTAAATTATTTTTCATCAAGGAACTCAGATTAATATAAAATTGAGATGGGTTTCTTTCTGTTGTTTGGCAAAGTTGTCTACATCTTGGCAATGGGTATTCTCAAATAGTACCGTCAGAGAGGTAAACTGAAAAGCAATTTGGCTTCATGTGACAAATACTAACACTTTAAAATACTAACACTTCTTACCTATTATTCCTCTAAATAGAGGATTAGCTCATAAGGTGGTTTAAAAAATAAGTAATACATTTTTGTAAATGGGTATCTATTGTAGTGTTATATAAAGCAGCAAGAGGGCTGGAGTTTAGTTCAGTTGGTAGAGGGCTGCTCTACACTCTGTGAAGCCCTTGGATCCACTCCCAAAGCAATCTCGAAACAATCAGCCATTGAAAACCCTATGAGGATCCCTATGAGTCGGATTGGACTTGACTGTATCTAAGAGCAACATGAAGCAGCAAAAAGAGTGGAAGCCTTCTAAATACTCAGCAGTAAGAGAATGGTTATACTGTGGCCCTCTGGACCCATGGGATTCTTGTCCACGGAATGAACCAACCATGAAGCAAAAAATGCTTGAAAAAACTACATGCACACCTGTAATTCTAGTTACTCAGTGATAAAAGTAAGTAAATAAATAAAAAATAGGTTGGGATGCAGCTCAGTGATAGAGCACTTGTCTAGCATGTGTGAAGTTCTGGGTCTAACCCCCAGTACTGCAAAAACCAACCAAACAAAAAACTGTACTGAACATATACAACTTCTCTTCTTGTCATTCCCTAAGCAATATAGTATATGCACTCTTTGAATAAATTTACATTATATTAGGGATTATAAATAATCTGAGATGACTTAATGCATATGGGAAGATGTGCATAGGTTATGTGTGACTACTGTATCATTTTATATAAGGCACTTGAGCATCCACACATTTTGTCATCCATAGTGAGTCCCAGTTGGATGCTAAGGGACAGAGCTGTATGCAGTAAATATATAAATTATGAGGTAACTGAAATTTACATATTTATATGTTAAAAATATGTCGAGGGCCTTCTATGTGTTAAAAACGATTGCCAACTCCAGAATCCATCAAGGAACCAAACAACAAAAATCTTTGCTCTTGGGGCACTTTCATTATTGTGAGGAGAAAATATATAAAAAGCACAACATCCACAAATTACAGAAAATTTTGAAAGATTATTAGTGCTAAGAAGAAAGGTTCTGGGTAGGTGATGACAGGGCATGAGGTTCTAGGGTTATGATTTTAAAGTAAATTGAGAAGTTCTCCTCACTTGGAAGGTAACCTTTGAGCAAATGCACAGAGGCAGTAATAGAATAGGTTTTTGGCTGCAGCAGAGAGAAATTATAGTCTCTGGAGAGAAAAGAGGTTCAAAGCCCTTTTTGCACATATGACTCCACCTGCTGTGTTCAAGAACAGCAAGGAAGGTAACATGGCTGGAACAGAGCACGAGAAGGTGGAGGGGTAAGGAGAGAGAGGCAAGGCAGGGGAGGATGGGAAGAGAGCGAGCCAGCTGGATGCAGGGTTTGTAGCCATTGTAAAGACTTCTCCCTTTAGGCTACATGAGTGGGAACCCCTGGCGACTTTTGAGCAAAAGTGCAACATGAAAATGACTTATGTTTCCAGAGGCCACTCTGGCTACATTGTTTTTAGACTCTGGGGTAATGAGAGGAAGCAAAAAATGCTTGTTGGAGACACTGCAGCAATGCAAGGCAGAGCTGATGGTAGAGGCAATGAGCAGCAAGGTGGTAAAATGGGATTGCTTTGAAGGCAAAGGCCAACAAGCTTCCCTAATGGATTGGCAGTAAGTTCTGAAATGGGTAGAAACCAACGTTGATCTAAAGCGTCTTGGTCCTAACATCTGGAAGAGCAGAGTTGCCTAAGAAAGATGAGGAAACTTTGGTTAGGGGAGACCAGAAGTCATTCCTGGTCATATTGACTTTAAGAGGTCAGTTAGTCATTCAACTAGACTTGTTCAAAAGATAGATGCCTAGTTTAAGGCAAACGTCCTATAGGATTGATACACTTGGATCATCAGCATATGATGTTGTTGTTGTTATCAGGTGCCCTCAAGTTGGGTCTGACTCATAGAGACTTGACATGTAATAGAATGAAACACTCCACAGCACTGTGCCTCGCCCAGCACTATGTCAGTGCTTCTCTGTTATTCATAGGGTTTTCAATGATGGAGTGTTTTGGGAGTGGATTGCCATGTCCTTCTCCCAAGGCTAGAGTACCTGGTGTTCCCAGGTGATCTCCCATCCAAGGACTAACCAGGCCGACCCTGCTTAGCTTCTGAGATCAGGTGGGATCAGATGTGGGGGTGCTATGGCTATAGACCCCATCAGCATATAAGTGGTGTTTGGAGCCATAAACCTTGGATGAGAACACAAGAAGAGTGAGGTTAGATACAAAAGAGAATCCACGCGAGCTTCGAGCCCTGAGCTCCCCTAACATTGAGAGGTTAGAGAGGAGAGAAGCGATCAGGAGAGAAGACTGAGGGGACACCTGGGGCTGGCAGGTGAAACCAAACAGAGCAGGAAAGAGAGGCGCCCTGGAGGCCTAGTGGAGAAGGGGTGTCCCAGAGAGGACGGGCTCAATGGCACAATGAGCTGCTGATGGGAGCAATGAGCTGCGGACAGGACCTTCCATGCAGGATCAGCTACGCGGGGTCCCTGGTGGCCGCGACAAGAACAGTAAGAGTACAGAGCAGGGCAAACAGGGATGAATAGGGCAGGGGAGATGGGAAGTCCCAATGAGCCAGTCATGGGACCACAGATGGGTCTTCCATCCCGACTCAAGGACAGCTCTGGGCTCTTTGTCCCACATGTCACTCAGTGTCAGCAGCCTTCAGAAATTCCCCTTCTCCTAGCTGTTTACCAAGCCACTTAAGGAAATAGGAAAATGTTCGTGACATGTGTTAAGTGAATTAAGTAACATCAAGAGTGGGGTTTAGTTCAGTTGGCAGAACACTGTTCCATACTTTCTGAGGACTGGGGTTCAATCCCCAGCACTGCCAAAACAGGAGAAGGATGTGGCAGTCCACTCCCCAAACAGCCAGCCACTGAAAACCCAGAGGGTCTCTATGAGATGGACTCAACTCAATGGCACCTAAAAACAACAACAACAACAACAACACCATCAAGAATCTACCTGTGGTGGTGTCACCATCTTAACCAACAAAAGCCAAGCCATCCCATCCCATGCCCTTGGCTGAGGATGGAGGGAGGGAGTCGCAGCTTGCTGGCTCTCCAGCTCCCTCTTTAGCCAGCTTTGTGCTGCGTCCTGACTTTCGGTTTTGATTCTGCCAGTTGTTATATTCTTTTCTGTCCTGATGCTGACCCAAACCTGGGATTCACTCTCTTCTCTTTACTTCACTAATCCACTGGTTCTCAAAGTGGGACACCCAGACCAGCACCATCATGGCGACTTGGAAGCTGTGTGAAATGTAGGGAGGAAGGAAGGACAGAAAGAGAGGGAGAGAGGGAGGAAGGGAGAGATACAGAAAGGAGAGAGGGGAAGTGAAGGTAGGAAGGAGGAAGGAGGGAAGGGGAAAGAAGGAAAACAGGAAAGAAGGAAGGAGAGAGGGAGAGACACAGGAAGGCAGGAAAGAGAGAGGAAAGGCAGGAAACAGGGAAGGAAGGAAGATGAGAAAATAGAGAAAGGAAAAGCATGCTAGCTTGTCTGTGGACCTTTGGTGTCATGGCCTGGGTGCAGGGAAGGGTCCACATCCATGGGGGGCAATGTGGAAGAGAGGTTGGTCAGAGTGGAGGTTGAAGGCACATTCACCATTGTGCATTCTCAGCGTTCCATCTCATCCTCCGTTGCTGTTGCTAAGTGCCTCCTGAGATTCAGTTAGGGCCAGGCATTTAGTCTCTCTTTGTATGGGAAAACAAGAGTGTCATGCTCTACACTGGCTGTGTAATTATAAAGAAATGCAAATTTTCGGAGCAACAAAATATAGAGTAGTTAAGTACCCATTCTAAATATAAACTACACAATGCATACATGCGGGTGAAATTCAGAGATAAAAGATAACAAGCCCACTAAGTACAAAAGGGTATTGTTGCCACTTCGTTGTGATAAAGTTCTGATTCCAACCATTTACTTCTTTGTCCTCTTCCTAGCTACATAATTCAGGCTCGTCTGTCTCAACTTATTCTCAGCTATTAAGCAAAGTCCAAATGTTAAATGCCTCATTAACACTTGCTGCCACCAGGAGCACTTGTGTCTCAACTGATTTTCTTAACTTCTCTCATTTCTATTTTTTTGGAGAAATAGTCTCTGAAAAACCTTCCTCTCTTGCTCTCTGCATTTTTCCTTTTCTCTCTTTTATTTTTTTGTAAATGTGTGTTTAATACAAGTGGGCAACTTTTCCTCCTTCTTTTGGGCTTGCAAGTCTTGCTCAGGCTCACCTTATTTTATAATCAAATTAAATGCCCCATATCCTAGTGTCTCAGGCCATTGACTGTTGCTGTAACTGCATATCACGTACTAGGTCATTTATACTGAAGGAAGATTTATCAGCTGGTGGTTCTGGAGGACAGGAGGTCCACAGTGGAGGGCCCATTTCTATCAGTGCTTTCCTGCTAGTGGAGTTGCACAGAGCTGCCAAGTGGCCGAGGCATCAGAGCAAGCTGCCTGCACCAGGTCTCCCTCCCCCTTCTGATGAAGCCACTAAGACAATCATGTGCATCACACCCTCAAGACCTATGTGGTTTTACTTACCTCCCAAGGACCCCACCTCCAAATTCCATTAACATACGATTTGGGGGATTAAGTTTTGAGATGAGTTTTACAGAGGATACCCAGGTTAAACAAATGCCATCATTTGGAATAGCACAGACTTAAGTGCTCTGTATGAGAGCTTCACACACAACTGTCTCTCTATTTCCACTTCCACTCTGGGTTATCAGGGGTGTGTTTGATACCACGTTGCTCCTGTCCTACTGCAGAGACATGGCCGACTTCCACAACCTTTGCTAATTCCCAAGATCTGAGGGCTTGAGTGGGGATAAGTTACTTGATACATTCTTACTGATATTTAGTGAAACAGGCCCGTCAATTTTGCAAGCCCAGGCAACCCTAGAATCACATGTACTTAATAAATGCTTTTCTCATCATATAAATCCCACAGCCATACCACACTGGCATCTGATCCTGCCAGATTTGAAAGCTAAGCAGGATTGGGCCTGGTTAGTGCTTGATTGGAAGACTTCCTGGTAACTCTAGGTGCGGTAGGCTTAGGAGAAGGACCCAGCAGCTCAATCTCAAAAATCAATCAGCCATTGAAAACTCTAAGAATGACACAGAAGCACTGACACCCTGCAGGCATGGCACAGTGTCAAGGAGTATTTCATTTGTCTTACATAGGGTTGCTCTGAGTCAGATCTGACTTGACAGCACCCAAAAACAACAATCATACAAAGAAGGAAGACCCGTTTGCACATAAAACTGAGCTAGGTGCCTCAGGAAGACTCACAATAACAATCTCTAGGACTTTATGATGCAAGTCACAGAAATAGATAATTTAGATATGCAGTTATTAGATGGGGAACAGGCCAGTCCCAGATACAGTGGGAAATAAATAGAATTCTGTTTCTTACTTGACTATTCAGAGGTAAGTGGGGTGGGTCAGCACAGACCATCTGTCATCTCCAGGGCATGATTTCATAAATAGTCTGCTTATCACCAGTTCCCAGTTAGCATGGAGGAAGGGTGAACGCAGGGCAAGCAATGTATATTTCGGTTGCTCTCATGCCATTGGCTCAATCCTAGTCACATGACTACATCTACTGCAAGAAGCCTGGGAAGATGGTCCATGGGTGCAGAGCAGATGCCCAGCTTAAAGGGGAGATGGGAGAAGGCATTTCTAATACTGAAAGGAAGAAAGGAAAAATGGTTTCAGAAGGTTTTGTTAGTTTTCTAGGGCTGCCATAACAAATTACCACCATGAGCTATGATCAAAAAATATGGTGAATGTTTAAATTTTTTTTTAAATTATTGCAGTAAGAGTTACATTGCCATTAATTTCTCCCAAAGATATTCTCCCTGGCTTTGAGCACACCAATTTCATTGTCTTTGCTGCTTTCTGAAGCAGTGCTGGAAGCCCTCTTTTGTGAGCGTCTTAGTTTCATCCTCCATCATCACAATGCTCTGTGTCACACACCGCTTCGGGTACAGCAATTTCTGTCTGATAAAAACATCACGGCACGTCCTCATCCACTGTGTTCACCAGATCTGGCACCGTGTGACCTCTGGCTATTTCCCAAAATCAAATGACTGTGAAAGGTAAGTGTTTTGAGTGGATTCAGGACAGGAGGGCAGCCGTGACAGCGCCATGAAAGATACTCATGAAAGAGGTCTTCCAGCACTGCTTCAGGAGGTGGCCGAACCCATGGGATGAGTGCATTCAAAGCTGGGGGGAGTCTTCGGAGGAGACTTAGTGGCAATGTGTCTTTTAGTACACACACACACACACACACACACACACACACACACACACATATTTTTTTGGCAGTTCTGGGGGTTGAACCCAGGGCCTCACGCTTGCAAGCTCTGCAACTGCTGGACCACTGAGCTGCCGCCTCCAGCCCATTTTTTTTTTCTTTTTTCTTTTTGAGACAGGGTCTCACTAAATCATGCAGACTGTCTTTGGTCTCGCACTTACGATCCTCCTGCCTCGCCTCCAGAGCCTCTGGGATTATAGGCATGCGCTACCACGCAACGCTATATATATATATATATATATATATATATATATATATATATATATATATATATTTATTTATTTATTTATTTCAACATTCATTGCATTTTTTTCATCACACCATGTAGTAATAGAAAACTACCATCTCAAGGTTCTGGAGGTTAAATATCCAAAACAAAAGTGTCAGCAGGTTTAGTTCTGTCTGGCGATTGTGAAAGAAAATCTGCTCCGACCAGTTTCCTATCTTCTGGTAGTCACAGCAATCCCTGGGTGCCCCACAGCCTGTAGACACATCTCTCTGATCTCTGCCCATAGCTTGACAGCGTGCTATCCTCTCTGTGCCTCTACCAACATGCCCTCCTTCCTCTATAACGATTTAGAGGCCATCCTAATCCAGTAGAGGACTCAGGTTTGGAGGCCATCCTAATCTAGTAGGCATGTGTTTGTTTGCTAGGGCTGACATAAAAAGTACCACAAACTAGGTAGCTTGTTGTTCTTGTTAGTTTCCATCCAGCTGCGTCCAGCTCATAGCGACTCTAGGTACAACAGAAGAAAATACTCTCAGATTCTGTGCCAGGCACATGTTTGTGTGTGTGTGTGTGAGTCCATTACTTGGTTGTGCCAGTTCTGAAGGCTGAAAGTCTAAGGTCAAGGCATCATGAAGGGTGGACCCTCCTGAGGCCTCTCTCTGTGGTTGTAGGTGACTGCCTGCTACACATGTCCTCACAAAAATGAATTCCCCATACATCTTTGTGCGCTCGTTTCTTTTTCTTATGAGGACAATAGTGATGTTGGATTAGGACACACATTAATGGCCTCATTTTAACTTAATCACCCCATAAATGCCCTAACTCCGAGGTACTTAGGGTTAGGGCTTACACATATGGATTTGGGGGAGAAACAACTTAGCCCAATCGCTGTGTCTGCACTTGCTTATATCTGTAAAGACTGTTTCCAAACAAGGTCAGTGAACAGGTACCAGCACTGGGACTTGAATGTATCTTTTTTTTTTAGTGGGGGGCACACAATTCAAGTACTACAGAGGTTATTAGGATCCCCTGTGAAAGGTCATGTGACTAGGATTGAGCCAACGCACGTACGAAGTAAGTGCAGCTTTGTTTGAAGAATAGGAGCATACCAGGGGAACAGACGGCAGCAGTTACAGAATTCCTGTTCCTATGTAGAGGAAGATTTAAGGAAATCATAATGATCCCAGCAAGACTTCCCGAAGGCAAGCCAATTTGCAGAGGGGGGAGAAAACCTAGATGAAAGGTGAATATGGGGGGAAAAAAATGGAAAACTTTTTTTTTGGGGGGGCATTTCAGACTAGTTCCTTGCTCAATCACTAGTTTTGAATTAAATATATACATAAAAGAGCTATTGAGGTATAATTGTTGCTGTTGTTGTTAGGTGCTATTGAGTCGGTATCCAACTCATAACAACCCTCATAGGATTTTCAATGGCTGACTGTTTCGGGATTGCCTTGGGAATGGATTGCCAGGCCCTTTTCCCATTTTTGCGGTGCTTGGAATTGAACTCAGGTCTTCAGAGACTGTAGCACAGTGCTCTACCAACTGAGCTAAATCCCAACCCGAAGTATAATTGATACACAATAAATGACACACATTTTAAGCATGAGGCTTGGTAAATTGTGGTGTAAACGTACACTTGTGGAGTCCTCACCACAATTAAAATAGGGAGTGTATCCATCAAAAGTGCACACCTGGAAGTTCCCCATGCCTTTTTGTAACCCCTCCCTCCTGTCAGGCCCCCTCACCTTCCTTCTGCTTCCCACCCCAGAAAGCCACTGATCAAATGTTGGTCATCATAAGTTAGTTCATATTTTCTAGCGTTTATTATATCTGGAATCACATAGTAGGTACTCAGCAAAAGTACTTCGAGATTTGTCCAAGTTGTTGTTTACTTGCATCAAAAGTTCCTTTTGGGTGCCAAGTAGCACTCCATAGTGTGCACGTACCACAGTGCGTTTGTTAATTCGTTGATTGGGGAACATTGGAGGTAGGCTATAGCTTGGGTCTGGAGTGTCCCCACAAGGCCAGTGTGTTAAAGGATTGGTCCCCAAGACACATTGGAGGTGGGCTATAGCTTGGGTCTGGAATGTCCCCACAAGGCCAGTGTGTTAGAGGATTGGTCCCCAACACAACACTATTTGGGGGTGGTAGAAACTTAAAGAGATGGGGGCCTAATGCTCAACATCCTTTTGTGTGCCTGTTTCTCAACTGTATTTCTTTTTTGATGAAACATCTATTCAAATCTTTTGATATTTTTTAAATTATTTTAATAATTTCCTATTTTAATTTTTTATTTTAAAAATTATTAATACTTGAAAATTCTTTATATATTCTAAATATATATTCAGGTTGTGGGAGGCGTGTCCTCCGATGGGACAGTGAGACCCCAGGCCCTCCCTGTTCCTCTCTTTGTTGCTTCCTGGCATGAGGTGAGTGCTTTTGCTCCGCCATATGTTCCTACCACGATGTGTTGCCAGGGAACCAGTGAGTCACGGACTGAAACCTCTAAAGCCAGGAGCCAAAATCAATATCTTCTCTTTGTAAGTAGGTCATCTCAACTATGTGTTACAGTGACAGAAAGCTGACTAGTACAGGTTGTCCCTAGCTTTTGGATATTAGCAATAGTGCTGCTATGAGCATTCACAAATAATCTCTGTACAGTATGTTAGCCTGTTCCTGCTACTATAATAAAATACCATAAACTGAGCTGCTTATAAACAGCAGATGTTTATTCTCACAGTTGTAGAGACTAGAGGGTCTAAGACCAAGGTGCTCACAGATTTGGTGGCATTTGAGGACATGCTTTCCAGTTGGTAGACAGTACCTCCTTGCCAGGTCCTCATGTGGTAGAGGAGACAACTCTTCTGGCCCTCTCTTAGGAGGCCCCAATCCCATTTTTGTGGGCTCTGTGCTTGTTGCTTAATCACCTGCCAAAGGTCACCACCTTCTCATGCCATCACTTTGAGGGTTAAGGTTTCAACGTGTGAATTCGGGTGGGGCATAGATAGTCATACCACCAGCAATGGTCATATGGCTTAATTTATCCTGGGTAAATATCTTGGAGTGGAATTGCTAGATTATCTAGTAGGTGTATGCTTAGCTTTTTAAGAAACGGCCAAGCTATTTTCCAAAATGGGTAGTACCATTTTACATTCCCATCAAGAGTATATTAGAGTTTAAGTTTCTCTGTATTCCTGCCCACATTTGGATCTCTAATTATAGCAACTATGGAAGGCATGGAATAATATCTTACTGTGGCATTAATGTTGTTGTTGTTAGGTGCCATCAAGTCGGTATCCGACTCAGAGAGAGCCTATGTACAACAGGTGAAACACTATTGTCAGTGCTTCTCGGCTATTCATATGGTTTTCAATGGTGGTTTGATTTTTGGGAATGGGTTGCCAGGTCCTTCTCCAAAGCCTCCAGAATTTGCTGTTCCCAGGTGGTCTCCCATCCAAGTACTAACCAGGTCCAACCCTGCTTGGCTTCCAAGATCTGATGGGATTGGACGCCACAGTGGTACCGCTGCAGGCATTTATAGAATAGATTACCTTTTGTCCTTTGAATTGCTACCACCTGTGTAAGAAAATAGTTGTCCTAGTAAATGTGAGTCAATTTCTGAACCCCACTTTATTCCATCAATATCTTTTGCCTTTATGCTAATACTACATGGTTTATTGTTGTTGTTGTTGTTAGGTGCCGTGGAGTCGGTATCCAACTCATAGCGACCCTCATAGGGTTTTCAATTGCTGACTATTTCGGGATTGCCTTGGGAGTGGATTGCCAGGTCCTTCTCCCATTTTTGCGGTGCTGGGAATTGAACTCGGGACCTCAGAGACTGCAGCACAGTGCTCTACCCACTCAGCCAAATCCCAGCCCACGTGGTTGATTACTGTAGCTTTAAATAAAGTTTTCAAGTTAGCTAGTGTTAGGCCTCCAATTCAATTTTGCCTTTCCAAAATTGTTTTGACTATTCTGTCATTTGCATTTCTATATGATTCCCAAATCAGCTTGTCAATTTCTACTAAAGAAACCTGCTGGTAATGCAATTGTGATTGTATTGAATCTATAGATTTATTTGGAGGAAATGATATTTTAACAGTATCAAGTGTCATAAACAATTATATCAGTCTCTGTATTTTTCTAGTTCTTTAATTTATCTCAGTAATATTTAGAAGACTTCAAAACACAGGACTTGGATATTCTTCAAATTTAAGTATTTAAATTTCCAATGCCTTTTTTGAATGGCATTGCTTTTTATTCATTTCAATTTCAGATTGTTCATTGCTAGCATATAGAATTATGATGACTTTTGTGTACAATTTGTACATTTTAAAGGTGCTGTGATCATTAGTTTTATAGATTTCATCAGATATTCTATAATGTCAATAATGTGATATACAAATGACAGTTTTCTTCTTTCAATCTGGGTGCCTTTTATTTATTCTTCTTGCCTTATTGCATTAGCTGGAACCTCCAGCATAAAATCAAATTGTTGTTGTTAGGTATCCTGGGCTCATATCCAAGTCACAGCAACCCTCATAGGGTTTTCAATGGCTGACTGTTTAGGGACTGTTTTCGGGAGTAGATTGCCACATTGTTCTCCATTGTTGTGGTGCTGGGAATCAAACGCAGGTCCTCAGAAAGTGTGGAGCAGCACTCTGCCAACTGAAAATTCATGTAATGGGCATCCTTGTGCCATCCTTGCTTTCACTGGGAAAGCATTCGGTCCTTTACCCTCATGCTGATACTTGAGGGGTTTTCACAGATGTTCTTTGTCAGATGAAGAAAGTCCTCCTAATTTGCAGAGGTTTGTTTTGCTTTGTTTTAAAATCAGGGATAGATGTTATAGTTTGTCAATTTTTTACTGTGTCTATTGGAATAAGCACATGCTTTTCTTATTTGTTGTTGTTAGGTGCCATGGAGTTGATGTCCAACTCATAGTCTCCCCAAGTACAACAGACAAAACATTATTGTGGTGCTTCTCTGCTATTCGCAGAGTTTTCAATGGCTGATTGTTTGGGGGGAGTGGGTTGCTGGATCCTTCTTCCAAGCCTATAGCACCTTCTTCCCAGGTGGCCTCCCATCCAAGTACTAACCAGGTCCAACCCTGGATAGCCTCCAAGAGCTGACAGGATCAGATGCCACAGGGGTACAGCTACAATTGCCTTATTTAGTTTGTTAATATTGTGAATCACACTGGTTATTATTTTTTAATGTTAAAACAGCCTTGTATTTATGGGCTAAGACTTACGTGGCCTTGATGTATCCTTTTTACATATCATTTGATTCAATTTACTAAAATTATGCTTAGAATTTTTACATCTATGTTCATGAGGGATATTGGTCTGTAGATTTTTTTATACATAATCCTTCTTTCCAGTTTTGTTGTCAAGGTAACACTGACCTTATAGAATAAATTGAGAAGAATTCCTTCCTATCAATTTTCTGGAGGAGTTTATGTATCATTGATCTTATTTTTTCCTTAAATATTTGGTAGAAATCACAATGAAGCCATTTGGGCCTACATGTTTTCTTGTGGGATAGTTTTTAATCGCCTGCAGCGGTAGCCCTGTGGCATCCGATCCCATCAGATCTTGGAAGCTAAGCAGGGTCGGGCCTGGTTAGTACCTGGATGGGAGACCGCCTGGGAATACCAGAAGCTGTAGGCTTGGGAGAAGGACCTGGAAACCCCCTCCCAAAAATCAATCTGCCATTGAAAACCCTATGCACAGCAGAGAAGCACTGACAATAGTGTTTCCCCTATTGTACAGAGGGTCGCTATGAGTCAGATACCGACTCGACGGCACCTAACAACAACAATAAGTTTTTAATCTATAAGTTAAATTGTTTTGGACTTTGCTTTTAAGATTTGTTAGGTGAAATCAGAACAATATTTAGTATCAGGCTCCACAACTCACAGAAGATACTCGTGAGTGCCCTACTCAATGCCTCATGAATTATTATGCTTTCCAGTCTCTCTGGCCTGAGCAGGTTCACGTTCCTGCCTCTATGAATGCTGGGCACCGTTCCCTCCTATCAGCCTTTGTAGGTTTCACCACACTCCTGCTGACCGGGGCTCTGCAGATGCTCAGATGGACGCTCAACACATTTTTTGGTATTCTCTCTCTGTGCAAGTTGCTCCTTGTTGATATTTTGTTCTGAGAGCTCTAATGGTCTCTATCACCCTGCATGCTCAGCCGCTCAATTCAGGGAGCCCTCGAGGCTCTACCTGATTACCATTCCCTGCACTGTGCCCCAGATCCTCCCTGCAGGAAGTTGGCTAAGGCTATTCTAGGACTCACCTCATTTGTTTTTCTTTTCTTGGCGGTTGCTGCAGTTCATTGCCCAGTTGCCAGTGTCTTGAAAACTGTTGTCTCTCTTGTTGAGCATGTTGTCATTATTTCAGGTAGAAAAGTGGCCTGGACCCTATTACTCCACCTTGGCTAGAAGCAGAAGTCTACTGTTTGGTTTTGAATCTAGGGGAAATCATGTGTGACTCCTAGAGAGGCAGCTATGCCGCTGTGCCAGTTCTTCCTATCAATGAGAACCTCCAGGCAGAGGAGGGAAGAGGGAGCTCTTAGTAATCCATGGCAGTGAAAGCTGGGATAAAGTATGCGGCAGAGGGCACTTAGGACAGAGGCAGGAGGCCCTGCGGTCTTGCAGGCTTAATATGGTAGAGGGTGCGGTGCCGCCAGTGGGCCACGTCGGAGAAATGAGGGGCTTCTGCATGGCCTTCTGGGGTCTGTGGGAACTTGACAGCAAGCCATTCAAGCTTGCGATTCCCAGCTAAACTCGCTGCTTATTTGCTAACCGTGGAGGCCTTTATGGAGGCCAAGGGGACCCTGTTTATTTTAAGCATCCTGTTGCGCTCCATCAACACTAATGGGGGTTGAAAAGCCAAATCATCACACGTTACATCCACTGGGAAATTCACTCTCCAGGATCTAAGTGGAAAAGTAACAACAGCTTCAACTTCAGGCGAAGCTCGCGAGGGTGCAAGCTGAAGATAATTGGAAATTACTTTGGTCCGGCTGTGTGCAGATGGCGGACTTCCTTTGTTGCAAGGTGTCGCTCTCACCCTGGGTTGGTGCTCACCATGTATGCATTTTTCCTGCAAGCTGCCTTAAAAGCCTTTGTGGGAGAAAATATAGGCCCGTCCCCCTGCTGTGCCAGAGAGTGTTTCCTTAGAGCAACGGAGCCCCGTGATGCAGACAGAGATGACTGGCACAGGCCCCATGCGGTTCTGCTTCAGGCGGTGTTTTTCTAGAAAAGCTATCAAGAAGTTAACAATTATCGTATGCCTGCATTGTGCCAAGTAATGTGCTAGGTGGATGATGTAAGGTGTTGCTTTTAATTTTTGCAACAAACTTGTATGACAGCATGATCTTGAATTCATGGAGAGATAAATGGAGATTCAGGTCATATGCCTTGCTAGACGCAGTATGTGCCATCAAGTCCAATCCGACTCATAGCAACCCTATACACAACAGAACAAAACACTACCCAAAACTATGCCATGCACACAATCTTTTTATCTTTGAGCCTATTGTTGCAACCACTATTTCTTCTCATTTTGATTTGTGTCACATTAGCAACTGGAGGTCCCAGGGTCTTCACTCCATTCTCCTCATTAAGTTCAACTCTACTTTGAGGAGGCAACTCTTCCTCCAGTCATTTCTTGAATCTCTTCAAGTCAATGGCGCTCATTTTCCAGCACAATATTTGATAGTGTGTCTCTGCTATTGATAAGGTTTTCAATGGCTCATTGTTTCAGGGTCCTTCTCCCTACCCTGGAAGTTCAGCTGAAACCTACCCACCATAGCTGGCCCTGCTGGGATCTAAGACAGCAGTGGCATTGCTTTCAGCATCACAGCAACACACACCCAACAGCATAACAAGCTGACACACATGTGGGGCTCAGAGCCCTCTTTGTTGTTGTTGTTAGGTGCTGTCAAGTCAGGTCTGACTCACAGCAACCCTATGTACAACAGATGAAACACTCCCCAACCCTGTGCCAAGCCCAGCACTATTGCTAGTGCTTCTCTTCCATTCATAGAGTTTTCAATGGCTGATTTTTTTTTTTTTTTTTTGGAAGTGGGGCTGCCGGGTCCTTCTCCCAAGCCTGGAGTGCCTGGTATTCCCAGATGGTCTCCCATCCAAGTACTAACCAGGCCAGACCCTGCTTAGCTTCTGAGATCTGACAAGATTGGATGCCAGCGGGCTATGGCTGCAGGCTCCAGAGTGGTTTTAATTATATTTCTCATTCTAGTACACACAGGAACCTGTGTCTCCTGAATTTGGGTAAGTGGCCCGTTCCCGAAAACCAGGGTAACTCCCCTAATTAGAAGCAGTATAGAATTACTACAAGTTGAGCACCCTTTATCTGAAATGTTTGGGGCCAGAAGGGTTTCAGGTTTCATAGCTTTTTGGATTTAGGGATATTTGCATAGATTTTATCAGCTGAGCATCTTTAACTCAACCCAGAATCCAAAATGGCCCCAAATCCAAATTCCCTGAGGGCTCCTCTAGCTTGGGTGTTGAGTGTCCCCTAAAGACCCATGTGCTGAAGGCGTGGTCCTCTATGTGGTGCTCCTGGGAGGTGGTGGCACCTAGGGGAGATCTCTAGGTCAGTGGGGCACGCCCTTGAAGGAGACTGGGGGACTCTGGCCACTTCCTCTCTTGTTTACTTCCTGGCAATGAGTGAGGGATTTTGCTCTGCCCCATGCTCCAACCATGATGTGCTTCCACAGCTCAAAGCTACCAGGGCAACTGATCATGGGCTAGAAACGCTAAAACTGTGAAGCAAGGTCAACCTTTTCCTTTATAAGTTGATTATCTCAAATGTCAGTTACAGTAACATGAATCTGACTTATATAAACATGATATGAATTTCAGAGCATTTCAGATTTTTGGATTTCAAATTTCCAGATTAAGGATCCTCAATGTATATTGGAAATCAGGAAACTACAGAATTTCTCTTCCCAACATGTTGTGATACTACCCTTGGGATTGTCAGATTTTGTCTTTGCACAGTAAATTTTGTGTCAGCTAGGCACAGAACAGATTTCTGATTTTTATAGATGGATAGATAGCCTTTTGTAAGCAACCAAAACTTTCAGAGCTGGATTTTCTCATAAGAATGCCTTATTCATTAGGCTTTTGTGATCATAAAATGTGATACTGTTTATATATTACCTGGCATTGTATGTGCTTAATAAATATTAAATATGCATAATGGCAAAGAACCCTGACTTTGGAGTCAATAAGCGTGAATTTGGTTCCCACTTCCATTTACCAAAAAGGTCTATGATATTGTTCAAGTTACTTAGCTTCGCTAAACCTCATCTACATCTCTTAATCTGTACGGTGAGATTGAATCACTTATCTCTTAGGGTTGTTGTGAGGATTAAATAAAAGTCCCTACTAAACAATGACAGACGCAAGTACAGTTAAAATTACTCTCATTATTATTCTTTCATTCATCAGTGTCAGTAGCATTACATACTTACATAATGTTCTTCAATAGATTGAACGTGCAAGCCGGCTCACCACACATAGACAGGGGAATCTTCAGTGTCTCCAGCCTGTCATTTTCCCTGAAAACCACAGTCAGTAAGAATGAAGTCTTGGACACACAAATGAATGTCACAAGGAAATTTCAGGGAGGTTCCTTTTATGTGGACTCAGAATTGTAGAACAAAGTTGCAAGGTCAACTCTTCAAGCACATTGTTAATTGAATCTATATTTTAATTTACAAGTATGCCATGCTTAAGATCTTGGCTGATCTCTACAGAGAAAAAGAGGAGAGGAGATGAGGAAAGGTCACAGATAGTCTACTGATGAGAGCAATACCCTGACATTAGTGGTTTACTTCCTGCCATCCCATAGACCCTAGGGATCAAGAGGACCACAGTGACGGCCACAGTGAGAAGCGTGACTCATCTGGATGAGTTCAACACATGGTGAGGGAGCTTCAGCGCTCCAGAGGAGGGACAGGGTGAACAGGCTCCAAACAGGGGTGTCCAAGGCTGGCAGAGCTGTTTCTTCTCACCCACTACAGTGTTCTGGTCCAAAATACCAGCTCTTCTGTCTATTGTTGGTATGTTGTCGTTGTTGTTGTTGTTAGATGCCGTCGAGTCGGTATCTGACTCATAGTGACCCTACATACAACAGGCAAAACACTACTGTCAGTGCTTCTCTGCTGTTCATAGGGTTTTCAATGGCTGATTGGTTTTTTGGGAGTGGGTTGCCCAGTCCTTCTCCCAAGCCTACAGCACCTGGTGTTCTCAGGCGGTCTCCCATCCAAGGACTAACCAGGCCCGACCCTGCTTAGCTTCCAATATCTGATGGGATCAGATGCCACAGGGCTACGGCTGCAGGCATTATTGGTATAGCACTAGGTATATAAGATGTATCTTTAATCTCTACTTATTACAGTGAAGAAAGAGTGACCCAGAAAGGATATGTGAAATATCTAAAGTCTCACAGTTGGTTAAGGGTGGGGGGAGGGGATCTGATTCCACATCTTTGACCACATTAATTAATTAATTAATTAATTCACTGTGTTTCCTGGGGGTTGAACTCAGGGCCTCATGCATGCTTTGCAAACACTCTGCCAGTGAGATGCACTCCCTCAGCCCTTTTTTTTTTTTCAATCTTGCTAAATTATGCAGGCTGCCTCTGGCCTCCAATCTGCGATCTTCCTGCCTCTGCCTCCAGAGTCACTGGGATTATAGGCATGCACTACCGCACCCTGCTTGACCGTAATCTATATTATGACTTAGAATCCCAGTACTTACTGAATTTATTTACTATTCCTTAATTTTTCAGAAGAGCAACATCTCTGCTCAGGGAGGTTAAGTGGCATGCCATCCAGGGTCTTCAGGCCTTTTGATGGCTGACTGGAGGCTGAAGTCCAGCTTTTCTGACCCTCCTGTGCTGCTCTTCCTACTAAACAGTGGCAATATGAAAATCCTCTTTTCAGAGTCTAGCCATTGAACGTTGTGAGGCATTGTCTTCCGCCATTCACAACACCCAGTGGTGTTTAAGCTTGTTTGCCATGGCAACAATCAAGCCCCTTAGAGTAGGGTTGGAAAGGCAGCTACAGCTCTACTATTGTTCCTGGCAGTGGAGAAGAAAGTGCAGCGCTTAGGACCCATGACCACTGATCCTCTGTCCTCAGTGATGGAGACAGCACAGCAGGGGGACCAGCAGCCAGCCTTCTCCATGACAATTTTGCTGTACAGCAACTACCCGAGACAGTCTCAGGTTAAACATCCAGCAATAACTACTGAAATGAAGCTGGTAGGAGGTGGGTCACCCTTACCCTCTCTGCCATCTTTCACTCCCTCCTTGTTTCCTTCCTCCCTTCTCTCTTCCTTCCTCCCTTCTCCTTTTCCTGTTTCTTCCTATACGAAGGATAACAGAGTCCTCAAATCTATGTCAGGTATATTTCAGCCAAGCAGATAAAATTGAGCCATCCCACCCCACGACAAAGAGACCAAACACTGGACTTGATAAGAAATGTAGTATGAATATATCCAGATAGTTAGCTTCTTCTCTATCTCTTCCTTTATCTTAGTTCCCCTCCCCTGATATCCTCAGCAAAGAGGTGTTTGTGTGCGTGCGCGCATGTGTGTTAGAGAGAGAGATGTGGAAATATTGAGAATGTCCACTGAAGGCACAGGATGTTTGCAGCATGGCTAGATCTTCCTTCACCCTGACGACGCAGAGCCTGCAGAGGGGAGGAGAGAGGGCTGGCAGCTGGGGGCAGGAGAGAGAAGGCCTAAAGGCCAATGCAATTTCTTGGAACCAAATAAAGAATCTGTGGCCACGTGACGTTTCAACATCGTTTCCCAAATTGACATTACTTATCAGGCAGTGTATCTTTTAGAAGAGGTCATTTAGTACGAGTCGGAGGAGGGAGGAACTATACTTTTTATAGCCAGGTTATAAACCGATCCTGTAATTAACACTAAGTGGACAAGTATGTTGGTGGGGGTGCCGGTGTACCTGGGCCACAGCTTTGCTCTCCTGTCCAGATGTTGTGCCAGCTGTGGGGTGACTAGGGAGCCTATGACCGTCACCTTCTCTACTTGTCTGGTACATAGCTGGAGGCTTCTCTCTCCGGCTGCCCATCTGCCTCCTGGCACCAGGAAATAAAACTATTATTATTTTTTCCAAATGAAAGGCTTTGAATCACAGCTGTTAATTGCCAGATGATTATTAAAAATGCATACTGCCTATGGAGGTTCGAGAAGACAGCTCCTGAGTGCTGTCTGGCTCCACTCTTGGCTCACAGTTTCAGCCCGGTGCATGTTTCTGCCAAGAACAGAGCGTGGCTTTACCATACATGCAGGCAAATGCAAGTAAGAAGGGTAATGGAGATGGTCCATGGAGCTTTGTAAAGGACTAAAGGTCTGTTCTCTGTGCACGGTTTATTCCAGAATCTCAAGTTGGTTATGTTATGCTGGACTCAGCTTACCTCCACCTGGGAGCCTCTCAAGCTCCTCTTGCCCCTCTGATGGGCTATGGCTATGACTTACACCCCAGTGATGCCCAAGAAAAATAAAGGAAGAAAATGCCCGGCAGACGGGCACTAATTACAGATCTCAGCAGCATGCTGGGCTGCCGGAGCTCAGGTGAGGGGCAGATGGAGCTGCCTGAGCAGCAGGGAGCAGGCAGGGAGAAGTGGACTCTGCATGGCAGAGGAAATGACCAGAAATTATGGCTAGACAGGAAGAAAGAAGCAGACTTGGAGCTGTGTGTTGGAAGATGCACCAGGGATGTGGTGTAGGTTTTCTCCCAGAACTTCTGAGTCCAGGGGACAGCATGGGCTGTCCTACAATCAAGGGGTACCTTGTCCTCTGAGTTCTCCACTGGTGCCAGGCCTACTGGGAAGACAGGAATCAGAGATGGAGTTTCTTTTTTCTTGGATTTCACAGTCTCATTGGTAACAGGCTGCAGTGGATGCACTAGTTCATAAATAAAAGAACAAAGTGTTAATTTCACACTCAACAAATATTTAGTGAATACACATCACAGTATGCATCAAATACTACATCAGTGAACAGCATAGGAAAACATAAAATCTTAGCTCTTTTTCCTTTTTTGCGGTACTGGGGATTGAGCCCAGGGCCTCGCACTTGAATGCTTTGCAAGTGCTGGACTGCTGAGCTGCACCCTGAACCTATTTTTTTACTTTTCTTGAGACAGGGTCTCACTAAGTTACACAGACTGCCTCTGGTCTCGAACTTGCGATCCTCCTGCCTCTGCCTCCTGAGCTGCTGGGATAACAGGCATGTGCCACCATGCCTGGCTAAATCTTAGCTCTTGTTAAGCTAATATTCTAGCAGAGTGAGGCAGACAATATAAAACTTGAGGGTTTGAAATATGCATGATATCACATGGAGAAAAAGAAATCGGAAAATAAGGAAAGGCAGTTTTGATGGAAGGGAGCCTATTGTTAGGTGCCATTGAGTCAGGTCCAACTCATAGTGACCCTGTGTACCACAGAAGGAAACACTTCTTGATGCTGTGACACGCCTGGCAACATGTCAGTGCTTCTCTGTTGTTCACAAGGTCTTCTATGCCCGAATGTTTCAGTAGTGGGCTGCCGGGTGCTGAGGACTGTACCCAGGACCTCAGAACATGCAGAGCAGCACTCCCCCAACAGAGTGAAACCCTAAACCCGAGCCCCAGGCAGAGGAGGCAGCCTCGGACATAGGTTTTGAGGCAGGCGCAAACCTTGCACCTTCTAGAGTGGGGCCCCTCAGATTTCAGCATGCGTCAGAATCCCTGGGAGAGCTGTTGGGCCACACGCTGCTGAGCCCTTCCCCTGGCTCGGGGGTCTGGAGCAGGGCTGGAGAATCTGCACTGCCAAGTCTCAGGGGATGCTGCAGCTCATGATGACAGCACTCCCAACGTTGCTCTAAGTAGTTTATGGCAGCAGCCCTTTAAACAGTAGCCAAGATAACAGGATCAACCTAGCTGTCCATAGAAGGCTGAAGGAATAAAGGAAATGTGCTTATATACACAGTGAAATATTATTCATCCGTTCAAAAAGAAGGAAATTCTGTCATTTGCAGCAACATGGATGGAGCCAGTGAATATTATGTTTTCTCCCTTTATTGGTAAATGTTGGTGGGGTTCAGAGTAATACAGCATTGACTTTTTCCATTATGCAACTACTACACCACTTTTGGTTAAACTTTTATCAACTTACAGGGTTTATGGACCTTTTGACTACTATATAGTAAAACTAATATAGATATTTGGTTGCATTGCCTTATTTTTCCCATGTACTCATGAGGTTGCATCGATATTATTTGACAAAAATCAGGCACAGAATGCCACACATTTTCACTTGTATATGGAAGCTGAAAAGCTGATCTCCCAGAAGTAGAGAAGAGAAGAGTGGTTACCAGAGCCTGGTAATCATGTGGGGAGGGAGGGCGGAGAAAGGACAGTTTACAGGTACAGTGGTGCAGGTGGATAGAAAGAATACCTTCTGATGTTCTGTATAGCACTGTAGGGCAACCGAGCCTGACAATAATTAGTTGAACATTACAACATTGCTAGCTGACAGGATTTTGAATGTTCTCAACACAAAGAAGCAATGTATGTCTGAGATTGCAAGTATGCCAATTACCCTGGTTATTAAACATCGTATACATGTATTGATATACCACACTATACCCCATAAATACAATTGCTAGGTGTCAATTAAAAATAAAAAAGAACCATTTTTTTTAAAAGAATTGCCCTAACAGAAATAGTAGGAGATGATGAGGAGTAAGGTGTCAGGGGCCCTTCCTGCAGAATGTAGGTTATGAGGTCCTGAAGAACAAAAAGATTGTTGGACCAGAAAAGTCGGAGCCCTGAAAGAACAGGGGAACCCCATGAGCAAAAGCAGAGCAGCAGTGTTTTTTTCTGTCCTGTTCTGCCTGCTGCTGGAGAGAATGCAGGGTGGTTTGGGAAGAATGGACCGAGCTGTGTAAAACATGTATCTGTACAGTTATGTGCTGAGCACCCTCTCTGGAGACCTTCCATTTGTGGTGGTAAGTTGAAGCCTCTATTTGGTGTGAAAGCACAGAACCTTTTCAGGCTGCGCTCATGTCCATTATGTTTAAAGAAAGGAGGAGTTCTCACAAGTCAGTGCCTGTCCTTGCTCTTCCCTGAGGTCCACTTGCTGTCAGTCTCTCGTACCTCTCAGTTTGGAGTCTGTGGCTGCCTCTATCTTTGAAGGTTACTAACTCTCTTCCCAGTTCCCCCTATCAGCTCTAGGCAAGGCTACTGGGAGTGCCAGGCTGTTGCTAAAGGCTTGTTGGGGCTGGAAGAGTGACAGCATAGCAAGGAACAATGCAGCCCTCAAACATTGCCAGTCATCCCTGACTCTGTGAATGACTCCTCGGCCATGGTGCCCACGCCTCAGTCTCTTGCCCTGTAACCAGGCTCCTTTCTCTCTCCCAAGAACACATCTCTCCATTGCTCTCAAAGCTGTCAGGCCACTGTTGAGCAGAGCAGAGTGGCTTTGGGTGGTCGCCTTTCTCTTCCACTCTGCACCCCTGCACTTCCGCAACCCAAGAGTCTGTCCTAAAGAAGAGCAGCTTCCCTCAGGAAGACAAGTTCTGTGTAGCCCATGGAGCACCTGCTTTCTAAAGCAGCCAATTTCTACAGGAATGTTTTTCTCCCCATTTCCAATCATATATGATGTAGCAAGATCAAACACACCTTAACTAAATCTGTAAAGGGAGGAAGCTGAAAGGAAAGCAGGAAAATAGGGTGAAACTGGCACACCAAACAGATGGCTTTGCACTCCAACAGTTACTAGAAGACAGCTACAAACTTGGCTTCCCTAGGCTTCAGAAGAGGAGAAGCATAGGTGGGAGGACTATTGGAGAACCCGGAGGTCAGCTAACCATGGGAGAAAGAGGAACTGCTAACTAGGTGAGTCAGAAAAACTTTGCTAAAGTACATTCAAAAGCGACTGCAGCAGCATATAGACAGGGAACTGCCAGAAAATCAAGCTGGACTCAGAAGAGGGCATGGAACCAGGGACATCATTGCTGACGGCAGGTGGATATTAGCTGAAAGCAGAGAATACCAAAAAGATATCTGTCTGTGTTTTATTGACTTTGCAAAGGCATTTGACTGTGTGGATCATAAGAAATTATGAATAACATATGAAGAATAACAATACCAGAGCATTTAATTGTACTCATGAGGAATCTGTACATGGACCAGGAGGCAGTGGTTCAAACAGAACAAGGAAACATTGCCTGGTTTAAAGTCAAGGAAAGTGTGCATCAGGACTGTACCTTTTCACTGCACCTCTTCAGTCTCTATGCTGAGCAAATAATCTGAGAGACTAGGCTTTATGAAGAAGAATGCGCCATTAGGATTGGAGGAAGACTCATTAACAACCTGCGTTATGCAGATGACACAGCTCTGCTTGCTGAAAGTGAAGAGGATTTGAAACATTTACTGATGAAAATCAAGAACATAGCCTTCATTATGGATTGCCCCTTAACATCAGGGAAAAAACAGTCCTTACAACTGGGTCAGTAAGCAAATTCACAATAAAGGGAGAAAAGATTGAGGTTGTCCACGATGTTGCTTTACTTGGTTCTACAAGTAAAGTGGGACTTTACTTGAGTGGGAGCAGCACTCAAGAAATAATAAGATGCATTATTTTGGGAAAAGCTGTTGCAAAAGACCTCTTAGAAGCATTGAAAAGTAAAGATGTCGCATGGAAAAGTAAAGATGTCACATTGAAGATGAAAGTGTTCCTGACTTATGCCATGGTATTTTCAGTTGCATCATATGTTGTGAAAGCTGGATGTTGAACAAGGAAGACAGGAGAACTGATTCTTTTAAATTATGGTGCTGGAGATGAATATTGAATATAGCATGGTCTGCCAAAAGAACCAACACATCTGTCCTAGACGTGCAATCAGAGTGCTCCTTGGAAGCAAGGATACATCGCATGTATTTCAGACACGTAGTCAGGAGGGACCAATCTCTGAAGAAGGACATCATGTTTGGGAGAGTGGCAGGTCAACAAAAAAAGGAAAACCCTCCACTAGATGGATTGACACAGTGTCTGCAACAGTGGACTTAAACACAAATAAGATAGTGTGCCTGGCACAGAATCAGGAGTGTTTTCTTCTGTTGTACATAGGGTTGCTATGAGTCAGACCTGACTCACCCACACCTAACAACAAGATGTATTAGGAGGACCAGCTTACACACCTGCCAGGGAGAAGAGTTTTAACTAAATATGAAGGAAAACAGGCACTCACGTAACATTTGTGTTCAAAGGAGACTGACTTCAAACAATACCATAGATAGAGATTCTGATAAAAATCTTGCTGCTGGATTATAGAATGCAGAGTCTGGAACTAAGAATGCCAGCCTAGGGCTGAGGCTCATGCAACGACCCAGGCGAGGTCTGATACTGTTCTGCTTTCTCTATTTCCGGTCTGACTGGCTGACATGCAGCTCATTTGCAGAGCTCAGTTTCTATGCGATCATTTCCCTCCTGACTCTCCAAAATGCAAGCAATCAAAGTCTTCTGCTGGTCTACTGAACACAGCCCAGATGACTTACTACATCTCTGTTGTAGGTATTTATGGATGGTTTTTTATAGAAAATAAGCTCCGTGAATACACTTCTTTGCCTAATGTGGAGTACAGGCTAGAGTAGTAATATTAACAACCACAATTGTACGGTCTTTAGGCATTCGCAAGTATGTTGTTGTTGTTGTTGTTGTTGTTGTTGTTGTTAGGTGCCGTCAAGTCAGGTCTGACTCATAGCAGCCCTCATAGGGTTTTCAATGGCTGATTGTTTGGGGGGAATTGCTTTGGGAGTGGATTGTCAGGTCCTTCTCCCATATACACTGGTAGAGTGGAGTCTAATGAAATACGGTGTGGGATAATGTAGTAGAGAGTTGGATAATATTGTATAATGATAAAAAAATATCAACTTTACTTTTTGTTTGTTTTTGCACTACGTGAAGGTTGAACTCAGGGTCTCACACATCCTTTGCAAGTGCTCTACCACTGGGCTGCACCCCCAGCTCATTTTTAAACTTTTTTTTATCTTGAGTCAGAGTCTCACTAAGTTACACAGGCTGCTTCTGTCCTTGAACCTGTGATCCTCCTGCTTCTGCTTCCTCAGTTGCTGAGATTACAGGCGCAAGCCACCATTCCTGGTGGGAGTCAGACTATTGGATCTGACATCTGAAATGTCCTGGTATTTACTAGCAGTGTGACCTTCGGCAAGTTATACAACCTCTCTGCTCTGTGCTTTTTAACCTATGCAAGTGGTTGTCAATGAATATTATGTGAGTTAATACATATGAAGGCTGTCAAGGCATGACCAGGGCTAGATTCTTGTGTCTCGAGATGGTAGAGCTGGCAGTGGGCCCAGAGGAATACAGGCGAGGCTTTATTAAGACATCTCCTCCAGCCAGACAGGAGACACAGCTCTGACCAAGGACAGCTCAGGTGGACTCTTCCTGAACAGAGGAGAAGGAACGGAAAATGTAGGAAGGGTTCCAGCCAAAAGCTCACATCCAGGTCCTTCATGCCAATAAGGGATTCAAACTCGTAGACTGTCCAATCTTGATTCCTTTGCCTACTAGGGTGAGGCAGGTTTTCAGTGGGCCGACCCTTGTTTGCATCTATGTGTGCGGCTGTTATACTTTAAATTCTAGGGCTACGTGTGAGCCCTGGGTCCCCATTTATGTCTTTGTTTGGCTTTGCTGTGAAAACACAAAATAAGTATAATCCCTACAGGGCCCTTTTCCAGCACCGGATCTTTCTATCCCCCTGCCCAGTGGTCTCGTCTATCTCAAAAGATCATCTGATGTGGCTTGAATATCTGATTAGCACTAGCTGTTAGGGGCATTAAACACAGCAAGGATTTGCTACATATCGGTGCAATACTTTGGGTTCAAACCCAGGTGCCCAAGGTGATGATGTGTTGCTAACAAAGACAGGATGTTGGAAAAACAAAAGAGTAGTTTTGCAAAAATGGATTAATATTCATAGTACACAAGTTTGTTTGCAATTTAGGTATAATTCACATTCTATAAGATTCACCCTTTTCAAGTGTACAATGTCATGCATTTAATTAAGCCATAAGTTGGGCAACTAACACCACTAATTCCATATTTTTATCACCCAAAAAGGAACTTTGTACCCATTAGCAATCACCTCCCATTCCCCCTTATCCCAATTTCCGGACAGCACAAGTCTACTTTCTGCCTCTGTAGATTCACCTAGTCCCTATATTTCATATATATGGAATCACTCCAGATATGGCCTTTTGTGTCTGCTTTCTTCATTTAGTACAATGTTTTTGAGATTTATCCACATTGTAGCATAAGTCAGTGCTTTGTTTCTTTTTATGGCCAAGTAATATTCCATTCCATGGATATGCCATATTTTGTTTAGACATTCACCAGTTGGTAGAAATTTAAGATATGTCTTTTTTTCTATCTTTTCTTTTTCTTTTTTTTGGGGGGGGGCTATCATTAAGAGTGCTGCCATGAACATTAATATATAGGGCTTTATTGACATATTTAAACATTCCTGAGCACGTATTTAGGAGCAGAATTGCTGGGTCGTATGATAATAGTATGTTTAACATTCTGAGGATTCCCAACTCTTTGGAGTGGCTTCAACCTCTTACCTTCCCACCGGCAATGTAGAGAGTTCACATCCATGCCAACACTTGCTAGTGTCTGTCATTTTGATTATAGCTGGCCTTCACTTCCTAGTTGATGTGAAGTGATGTCTTACTGTGATTTTGTTCCATTTCCATAATCACTGATGATGTTGACATCTTTTTATATGTTTATTGGCCATTTGTATGTTTTCAGATGTTTAGCATGGTATGTTTGAGACCAGAATTGTAGATCTAAATGAAATTGTCCAAAGGGTAGCATATGCCCTATGAAGACCGAGACACAAAAGTGAACAAGTCAGTCAAGCATTAGAGCTTTTGTAATAATAAACACTCAGGTAGTTGTTGCAGTCATAAAGGGGAAAATTTTCAGGTTGAAAGAGAAGGGCTGGGAAACTCTTGGTGATAACTGTTGTTGTTGTTGTTGTTAGGTGCCATGGAGTCGGTGTCCAACTCATAGCAGCCCTACGTACAACAGGCAAAACACTATTGTCAGTGCTTCTCTGCTACTCATAGGGTTTTCAATGGCTGGGTATAACTAGTGAGACAATAAAATGGAGAAAAGGAAAGGGGAGAGGAAAACAAAAAGATCTGCAAAGATCAGCTGGATCTATGGTATCTCTTTGAGATCAAAATTCAGATTTCAGGAATTCTATTAGGGTCAATAACCTGCCTGAGTTGGGCAGTTTCTCTCTGATGTAAAACAGTTCACAGGAAGGTCATGGCCACCTCCAGAAACCAGACAGTAAGATCTCACCAGGGTTTGCTATAAAAAGAGAATTTGAGGACTTACACCCAATGGCTCAGCACATCAGACTCTAAGTCTGCTTTCTTTGTTTGTTTTTTAATCTATGGAATATCTGACTGCTTAAGAAAATAGAATTGTTTTCCCTTATATTTTCTCAAGCCAAGAAAAAACCACATAGCTCAATGGAAGGCACCTGACTGCTGGTTCTGAAATTCTGCATAGCCCCCGGCCCCCTTGGCAGCAGAGGCTCTCCCTGTGTTCCTTCCAGCCCAAATGTCTGACCTTAATTTTGCTCCACTTAGAGGTCCCAAAAGGCAAATCAGAGCATTGCGCATCGTGAGTCTGTCTCTTCGTTATGTTCACCTGGTTTCTTTAGATCTAAGCTATGTAGATTAGCTCCCCCTTTCATGGTGCTTAAAATAACTCATGTAGTCTCCTTGGGCAGGTCAGCTCTTAGGTAACACCCTAATCTTCCCTTTGTGAATGAGATCAAAGCGTTTCCTCATATATCATGTTATTTAATAAACTCCAAATTCCCCTAGAAAAGGCTCTCAACTGCTCCCGTGTATCCTCATTCTGAATCATTTTGTGCAGTTTCAAACATAACTGACCCTCGCCCAGGTCCATTAATGGAAAATTAAGGCCAGGGGGCCAGGGCACCAATCATTGCCATTTTAGACTTCCACATCGGCGTGTGCGTGCGTGTGCCAATCTTTCCAATTTCCTCCTTGATTTTGTGGAAGCAATCAAAGCAGAACTGACCCTGAATGTTGACCACAGAACCCCCTTGTAGCAATGCACCAAGAGCAGACAGCTGGCCGGCTGGACTGCCTGCCTCAGTTCACCGAAAGCCATTTAGAAGTAAGAACTCACTCAAGTCAGTCTCAGAGAGTCCGTCTGCTGCAGAAAAATGCCTCCTGGGCTGGGTATGCTGGTTAGTGTTGGCACCTGTCCTGTGCCTCCGCAGTGCCTTGGCAGACCTCTGCCCTATGCCACCCTCTGTATGTAAAATTGTCTGTCTCGTGACCTTACTGGGCTTGAAACTACCAAGGATTAGGAATAAGTCTGTGCTTTCTGTTAACTATCTCTGCCTCTTCTTAACTGGGTAGTCTTGTGTGTGTTTTACTTAAACTCTCTGGGCCTCCATTTATTCATCTGTGAAGTGAAGATAATTAAAGAATCCCTTTTGTGGGGCTGTCATAAAAATTAATGAGATAAACTGTAGCAAGTTCTTACACAATAGGAACTGCAAAGCGCATCTTGCATCCTGTTACTTACTAACCCAATTAGTTACTTATTCACCCCATGGTCCAAGCTGGAAACGCCAGAGCCCTCCCACGTGGTCGCTTCTGTCCTCACTCCCACTCCGTGTAGCTTGTTGGTCCTTTTCCTGTTCGTTGTATGATAGGAAGTCGCTAGAAGCCACCACCCTGCACCCATTCCGAGTTCCTCTTGAAGCTTTGGGCCTCACCAGGTCTCACCGGTTCTACCTCGCACCTCTGGCTTCCTGGACTAAGTTTTCTCAGCATCATCTGAGTTATTTTCTAAAACACAGAATTGGCCACGTCAAATTGAGTAACTAATTTTCTCAACATGAGATTGCATTTGGGAAAATTTTAAGGCAATTTACCCGTTGTAAATTTGATGAGAGAGCCCTGTATTTCTGATTTTCACGGGTCTTTTTCGTTCACAGAAAGTCTCATTGTCTCGAGCCTCGCGCTATGTTGGTCCATGATGTTCACAGTGATAGTTTTATGTGTTCTTAAAGGACACTGAAACAGTTCTTAGCAATGCCTATTTGCATTGACATTTTTCTTTTGCCAGGACATATGGTCAAGGTCAAAAGATGATACATATATATTTCCCTGGTGCCCAACTATTTTCTCATGTGCTTAGTTACTTGCTCCCAATTATATGTTTCCATTTATTTTTCAATGTTTCTGGTTGGTATGATGTTTGCCTTAACATTATTGCAGTGATAATCATTTATTAGGCTGGGATTTAGCTCAGTTGGTAAAGTGCCGCCCTGCAGTCTGTAAAGTCCTGGGTTCAATTCCCAGCACAGCAAAAACGGGAGGAGGACATGGCAATCCACCCCCGAGGCAATCCCTAAATAATCAGCCATTGAAAACCCTAGGAGGGTCGCTATGAGTCGGACACGACTCAGTGGCATCTAACAACAGCAATCATATATTAATTAGTAGCAGTAGCATGATGAAGGTAATTATTTACTGAATACTTAAGCCTTGCTTTAATGACAAAAATTCATATCAGCTGACAGCTGTTACTCCCCTATGTAGAAATGCTGATGTTTCCTCTATCTCCATGAATTAAATCCAACTCCCCGTATGATGGGTTCAAGGTGTGTTACAGCCCACTAATCCAACGTTTCTTTCATTGCTCCACCAATAAAGAAATTGTTCTTTTGTTTCCACTCCCAGCACCACACATCTAACATTGTAACGTTTTCCAGTGCCACTAAAAATTATTCTAAAATGTTATTTTAATAACTGTTTGACAATCACATGGATATGTTGTAATTCATTTAACATGCTCATATTGCTAATCATTAAGATAATTTTTAATTATATAGTATTATGAATGATGCTATAAAGAACTGTGTTGTTCAAAATTTTTTGACTGTATCAATAGATAGTTTCTTAGACTAACATACTGACAACCTGAAAGTATGTTTAAAAATAACAATGGACCACAGGCTCCCTTGGGGCACGTATCTGATGGAACTAGGGGAAGGGGTAGCAGGGACAGTTCTGTCAGTCAGTCCCCACTCTTAGTCCTCCACCACCTCCCCATCTCTGGAGCTAAGCCTCTCTGTGCACTGGGGACCAGCTTTTTAATGGTCACTCTGTAAGTAAAACTGGGTTTCAAATGCCTGGGTAGCCCTTACCGTGGTAATACAGGTGGGATATTTGATAAGATCTTCCTACAGTCCAGTCTGCCACGTCACATGGTTGTGAAAGATGGATGTGGAACAAGGGAGACAGGAGAAGAATTGATGCTTTTGAATTATGGTACTAGAGACAAATATTGAATATACCATGGACTGCGGGAAGAACTAATGCATCTGTCCTAGAAGAGGTGCAATCAGAGTGTTCCTTAGAAGCAAGAATGGCTAGACTGCATCTTACTTATTTTGGATATGTAGTCAGGAGAGACCAATCCCTGGAGAAGGACATCATGTTTGGGAGAGTGGTAGGCCAATGGAAAAAAGGAAGACCCTCAATGAGATGGATTGACACAGTGTCTGTAGCAATGGGTTTAAACATAAATAAGATCATGTGCCTGGCGAAGAATCAGGGAGTGTTTCATTCTGTTGTATATAGGGTCACTGCGAGTCAAACCCAACTTGATGGCACCTAACAACAACAACAATAGACCAGTATAGTGCTTTTGATCCTTTCTGCATTTGATTTACAACTTTCTACTTTAGTGAGTCCTCCATTCCTCCCCCTTCCTTCTTTCCTCTGTCCTCTCCTAGGTCCCCCTCCACTACCTCCCATCTTTTCATCACACGGGAACTGTGAGCCCAAAGCGTTTGGCAGTTCGCTAGGTAGAGAAGCCCTGGCACAAAGAAGACACAGCCCACTCTCAGGGAAGGACCTTGTTATTTGCAGAGTGCAGAGTCAAGAATTTGCAATTCTGTCCTTAATTGTCCTATTCATACAACAGTTACTCCCAGCTGTGCCGTATGCTTGCAACATCCTAGGTTCCATTCCTTTAAGGCAGGTGCTGAGTGGGTAGCAGCCTCCTCTCCTTCCTCGACTCTCCGGCCGTGAGTGTACAACAGTTAATATTTCTCTAAAGTGCTCTGAGTTTCTAAGGTGGGAGCTACTCTTACCGTGGTCCCTATTTGTAACATTATTAAGAATCCAAGTACTGGGGTACCCCTGTGCCACCATTCACAAGCAGTATTACCCTACCTCTTATTATTCCTCTGCCACCACCCAGGGGCCATTCAGCCACTGAAAATCCAATAATAAGACCAGAGAATAATTAAAATAATAGCAAGAGCAATAGAAATGAGATGACAAATACTGAAACAGCCAAGAAAACCTAACCAAGGGGCCTACCTCGCGGTGACAGGCGTTAATAAGATCAACTAGGAATACGTGTCATCAGCCTCCCTGAAAACTTGCAAATGCTCTCTTCCGTCCCCTGTGGCCTTTTTGCCACTTCGGTCTCAAGAGGTGCTAGATTGCATCACACTTCTTTGTCTGATCCTGCCAAGGATGTGCTACAAGGAGGAAGAGATGAAGAAAACTCTTTTATTATGTGAGCTGCACTGAGGAACACCCCCTCTGGCTGGATGCTGGCGCAGCTCCCAGACACTGGCCACAGCTGCCCAGGCCCTCTTAAAGATTTGTGGAGCTGAAGGAGCCTTCACACTTCATTCCCCTGCCCTATATGCTCCTACATAGGTTCTAGCCCTTGGTTTCTCCATCTGTCAAATGGATATAATGTTCAGACTACAGCTTGTGGGGAAAGCCAAATAAAATACCTGCTTAGATACAAAGTTGGGAGAAGGACCCAGCAACCCACTCCCAAAAATCAACCGGCCATTGAAAACCCTATGAATAGCAGAGAAGCACTGACAGTAGTGTTTCGCCTGTTGTACATAGGGTCACTATGAATCAGATACCGAATCAACGGCACCTAACAACAACACCAACAGGTACAAAGCAGACAATAAGACGGGACAGTCATTTTGATGAAGCACCTATGTGCTAAAAATTAGGTGCATGTGGAATTTTACTGTTTAAAACAAAACTAGGTGCAAAAACAAAAAGCAGCAGCTACTGTAGGCTAGCTTTTCTCCACATTCACCTTCATCCGGTGTCTGATTTTGAGTGGAGAATGTATGGCTGAGCTTTGTTGTGAATCGATGCTTCATTCTTGCCTGTGGCTTACAGGGTTCCCTGTGGCTTTGTCAGCTGCTTTGGCTGTCCTTGAGTCAGCTGATCTTGTGACAAAGATCAGTGCTGCCCAGCCCCTTCACACATGCAGTGGAAAGAGCCCCTGGAGTAAATGATCCACCCAGGTCCGTGTGTAAATGCTCTGTCCTCTAGGTGGCGCTATTGAGAGGTGGCAGAAGGGAAAAGAGGTGAGGCCCTACAGGATGCTGTTAGGTCATTGGTGGAGTGCCCTCCACGGACACAGGGGTCCCTGTCCCCCTCTTCATTTCCTTTCTATCTCACTTCCTGGCCATGAGGTGATCAGTTTGGCTCCCTGTGTGCTCTTCCTCCCCCATGTGTCTGTCCGCTTGTCATGCTGTGGGGATTTGCATGTTGCTGTGACTCTGAAAGCCACGCCACCGATGTTTCAGATACCAGCAGGGCCATCCATAGTGGACAGGTTTCAGCAGAGCTTCCAGACTAAGACAGACTAATCAGAAGGACCTGGCAACTCACTCCCAAAACAATTAGCCACTGAAAGCCTTACGAATAGCAGAGAAGCACGGTCAAATATAGTGCCAGAAAATGAGCCTCCCAGGGTGAAAGTCATCCAAGAAATGACTACAGAAGAGTTGCCTCCTCATAGTAGAGTCAACCTTAATAACAGGAATGGAGAAAAACCTTTAGGACCTCCTTATGCTGAGGTGGCACGACTCAAAATGAGAAGAAACACAGTGGTTGCAATAATGGGCTCAAACATAAAAAGATCCTGTGTGTGGCACAGTGTCAGGTGGTGTTTCCTTATGTTTTACATAGGGTTGCTATGAATTGGATCCGACTCAACAGTACTTGACAACAACACATATCCTCACTGTGATGTGCGACCACAGGCCCAAAGCCAATGGATAATTTTTAAGAAACTCAAGAAAAGCCACCCAAAATGTATGTTTATATACAGAACACAGACAACTGTTCATGGACTGAAACCTCCAAAACTGAGCGAAACCTCTGCTCCTTTATAAGTTGATTATCTCAGTTTGTTATAGTAATGAAAAGCTGCTGGATACTGAGACCTTGGCCACTCCTTAGATTGTCGTTCATGAGATAAATATCTTTGAATGTTCTTGAGCCAGGACTATGGAAATACTCAAAGCAGTGTGACTTTCCACAGGTCACCTCTCTCTGTGTCTGTTTTCTCATATATATATATATATATATATATATATATATATATGAGAAATATATATATGTAAACATATATATAAAATATATATAAATACATAAATATATACACACATTTACATATATAATATATACACACATAATAATATATATATTATATACACACATAATAATATATATACTATATATAAAATTATATATATATATATATATATATATATATATATATATATTTGTTGTTGTTAGGTGCTGTGGAGTTGAGTCTGACTCATAGCAGCCCTCGTAGGGTTTTCAATGGCTGATTGTTTCGAGATTGCTTCAGGAGTGGATTGCCACATTCTTCTTGCATTTTCGTGGTGCTGGGAATCAAAACCTGGATCTTCAGAGACTGCAGAGCCGCATTCTACCCACTAACCCTAACCCTACCCCGTATATAAAAAGGACATTGGGCAAACTATCCCTCTGTCTCAGGCATTACTTCCTTTGTTTCACAGATGAGAAACTGAGGCCAAAGAAAGTGACTTGTCCAAAGTCTCAGTTCTCAGTGGAGGCTGCAGGGTAGGACCTTGTAGAGACCAATAAAGCTAGGTGTTAAGTACCATGCTTATCTTTATGTATGTCTAAATTAGAAGGACTTGGCCCTTAGCCCTGTGCAGACACAGGTGTTGGTTGGCCCATATACCTGGACAAAGGAACACACACACACACACACACACACACACACACACACACACACGCAGCTGTTCACTCTATCCTGCTATCACAAAGCTACTTTCTAGACAAAACCTCATGAACATAATTATGCTTCTCCTTGCACACCCATGCACACCTTCATCTTCCAAGTGCCTCCCAGCCCATCCTTCCTGCCCATGAGTTCCCAAGTACTTTGTACCTTCAGTATATTAGGTGACTCAGAAAGCCACATCATCTGTCTCAGATGCAAACTCGTCTCCTCCAAAGCTCCAAGGCTCCGGTGGAAGCGGCAGGCCAGCCCCACCCACGCCGCCCTTCTCCATCAGCCCCGTGTCGGGGCTCCCTCAGATGGATTTCACTTTCTGTTCCTTCTCATTTGACATTGTATCAGTTGGAGATGGCTCTGAGGCGGTGTTCTGCAGCTCCACACCTGCCACATCCTCTGGCTCCCTGGCGTGGCAGCCGAGGACACAAGAAGGAAGAGAAAAAGGGCTGATGATCAGTGTAACTCAACTTTCAGAACACAGGACACCCCCCGTCTCAGGGAAGCATATGGGGAGACCAGGAAGTAGGAAGATGAGGATGAAAGAGGAGAGAGGTGCTATCCCTCCATCCATCCCGGAAGGAGGTCTCGGCATGGATCCGTCGCATTCTCCCATGCTGTTAGGACACATGTTTACCCTGACATTCGCTGTTCTTAATCGAGGACGCTCGTGCAGGCGGCAGTGTCCTTGCAAGAATCCAGCACATAGTGGCTGTCGGCAGGGAACCTACAGTCCTGTCTGCTTGTCATAGGCGTGATGGCACTGGATGTTTAGGAGGCTGCTGCTTCCTCATGTCAAGCTGCCAGGCCAGAGGTGTCAAGGGCAGGGAAGGAACATGCACTGGGTCTCCCTGGATCTGGCAGCATGCAGGGCACCCCACCCAGCCTTGCTGATGTATGCCTGAGAATCATTCTTGTGAATGAGCTGCCAGTACTCAGTATGAGAAAGGCAAAGAAAGAAGACAAAGCCACCGGAAGGATGCAGTGAATCAGAAGGGACATGGCAGAGCTACAGGGGTGGGAAGGATGGGTCCCACCTCTCTGTCCTGAAACAACCACCCCTAGCCTGGACCATGAAACATCAGAGATCTAGAAGGACCTCTGAACTGACGCTTCTTCACATGTTCCCCTCCATGTCTTGTTGTTGTTGTTGTTGTTAGGTGCCGTTTAGTCGAATCCAACTCATAGCAACCCTCATAGGGTTTTCAATGGCTGACTGTTTCGGGATTGCCTTGGGAGTGGATTACCAGGTCCTTCTCCCATTTTTGCAGTGCTGGGAATTGAACTCGGGACCTCAGAGACTGCAGCTCAGCGCTCTACCAACTGAGCTAAATCCCAGCCCCCTCCATTTCTTAATAGAAGAGAAATCCTTCATGCTATTGTTTTTACTGTATATCTGTTTTTATCTGGTATTGACTGTGTTGATTTTCCAGCATATTTTCTTATTTGTTACTTCATTTGCCCTCCAGAGCTCAGAAAAGAATTTCAGACATCATTTAGCTGCTGCCCCCCTGATCCCGGGGGAAGATGGACAGGTCATGGTTTCCTGACTGTGCTCCACTCCGGCTCCTCTTTCCCTCTTCCCTCACGCACCTCCTCCTCCCCCCCTCCTCTTGCCCCTGCAAATATCATCCGCTTGGAATCTGATGCTTTATTCCTGCCCCGGAGTGCACACGCTGGGAAATGTTCCTACTCGTCTCGAACCCTGTCAAAAATATTAATGCCCAGCACACGGTGGACACCCAGGCCCCAGGTTGCCATCTCTGGTATTTCCTTTCCTTTGTCTGCGTTGGTTTCAGAAGTTAAATGGTTCCTTTTTTGATATGAAAATTAATTTCTAGACAAAAAGAAATACGCCTGCACCAGGGCCAAATTTGTGTTGTCTCCCAGCACGGGTGTAATTACACCGTAGATCAAACTGACGCTCGTGTTTCCTGTGGATTTTTCCCCTCCCCGACGTCCCTGAAGCTGCCAGGGTAGCCAGCAGCAGCCGTTTTCATTAGCAGCAGAGCGCAGGATGGGGATGAATGGGCTGGGCGAGTCATCATTCCTGGGTCTCCTGCCTCAGATTCTTTTTCTGGACTGACACGTGCAATCTGGACCAACATAGCCAGACACAGGATTCAGACCCACAAGGGAGTCTTCTCCATGGTGTTGGGGTGAAAGCTGGGGTGCTGAGGGACCCCTGGTTCCTACTGGCTGTGCTTTGTGGAACAGACACTGTCAGGCTCACACTGTAGTTGTCACCAATAAGGAGCTGACACGTCCCAAGGTCTCAACACATTTTCCAATACCACCCTTCCCACCGGAAGACTGGCGGGGCATTCGCCTGCTGAAAAAGGTCGCCGTGAATTAATACCAAGCTATGAACTTGTGATCTAGGGAGGAACCAATGCAAAAATTTCCAGAGTAAAACCAAGTGGCTTTTACGCTTGTATTACTCAATTTTGTGAATTCTGGAGAATTTTCCAGGAAAATGGTGGCCCCCATCATCTCCCAACTCCCACTGCTGATTCTCAATTGCCCTGCACGTAGCTCCACTGCTGTTTATCTGGCATAATGAGGCAGCGTGATCCACGGCTCTCAGGTGAGCATCTTTGCCAATAGGCTGCACATTACTCTCCAATGCAGCTCGTTTGATTTTGACATCACGAGGTAAATGCAAACCCTTTGTTCACAAATGTGACTAGTATTCCTTCCATTTCCTCACAGTACGTTAGGTCTGAATGATGTGTGTGGGGAGAGTAGTGCCCGCCACACTTTATACACGAGAACGCCAGCCTGGGGGTGGGGCTATTTCCCTCCATTGAGGGAAATCCCCAGAATGAGATTATATGGCCTCTCGGATTAAGTTGGGGACCAAGAGATGTGGGTCTCCATCTCTGCAGCCTTGCCGATGGTCCTGGGGGACCCCAGGTGGCTATCCATCTAGCTTTTCTATCTGCCAAGTGCAGTAACAAACCCTCTCTCCGCCAAGCTCACTATCACTTTGTTAAGACGACTGAGATCCAGTGCCTTATCGACTCTCTGAAGGAAAAGGGTTGACATCTAAATTCTTTCTCAAACCCTCACCCCATTTTTTTCAAAAAAGAAACCTGTATTCATAGAATTACCATGTATTATAAATGTAAGTTACTCTCTCCAAACTCTATTTGCCCAATCAAAAGAGTGGGGAGAGGAATGTCTGCCTTGAAAGGCTGCAGGAAGAATTGGCTGCCATTATTATACCAGAGAAGGACCTTGCAGCCCACTCCCAAGAAATAATCTGCCATTAAAAACCCTATGAATAGCAGAGAAGCACTGACAATAGTGTTTCACCTGTTGTACATAGTGTCGCTATGAGTCAGATACAAACTTGATGGCACCTAACAACAACCACAACAATATCATTATACCGAGAGGATTCTGGCATTAAGAAGGAGGTTTCTGTTTCTCAGCTGCCTCATGACCTTACAGAAAACCTCCCACCACTTCCCACTGGGCACGGTGTACATGGCTATGTCTGTTCTTCTGTCCATCTGCAATGCTTCCAGAGAGCTTTGCAAATGGGAGATGCTCAAGGCCACGTGCTGGGCCTTGTCAAGCCACAGAGCAGCCCATCCTTTGGCTTCTGGTGGACAGATGCAAAGACGTGGCTGTATCACATGTCAACTCCCTCCTTGTCAGAGTGGCAGTGCATGCAAGCAGGGAGGAGGAGCAAAACCATCTTACACAGATTCAGACGGGAACCACTCGGCTGAAGATGCCTCAGCTTCCTTCTTCAGACACAGACAGCAGTTACTTACGGGGAAATCTGTAAAAATCAGGAGCAAGTGCTGGTCCTTCTGGCATATGCCTGTCATCCCAGTGACTCGGGAGGTTGAGGCAGGATTGTGAGTTTGAACCCAGAAGCAGCCTGTGTAATTTAGTGAGACCCTGACTCAAAAAATAAAAATGGGGATGGGGGCACACCCCAGTGGTGAAGTACCCTTGTTTAAATCCCCTAGTCCTGAAGGAAAAAAAACATCATGAATGAGGGGTCTCACAATGATAGGGAAACAGCAACAATGGGGGAGCTAAACACAGTCTCTTAGAGCCAGAAGTATGATTATTTGACATTTTGGTTTAATGGAAAAATCAATGGCTTTTGAGCCAAACATGGGTTTGAGGCCTCCCCCTGACACTTCCCTTGGTGGAGTGCTGAGTGAGAGATTTTCCTCACCACCTCTGATTTCTTGTTTACAGTGCCAGGACAATACCTCCTCACGGAATGTGGCACCGTGGCTACAAACACAGCTACAGAGTGAGACTGTTCAATTTCCGGCCTCATTGGTTACCACTTCTGGGTCTTGGGTAAAACTGCCCATGTCTTTGTGCCTCAGTTTCCACATCTGTGAAATGAAGAGAATGAGTATTGCCTGCTTCAGAGTGTTCTGAGAAGTAAATATGACACATTAGAAGCCTAAGGCACACCTAGGAAGTACTCCTAATGAACACTGAACAAATATTTCCCTTTTGGTTGATAAATAATTGTAGTTAACAATGTTATTTTATTGACTTTAGCTTATTAGACACAAAAACAGGTAGTCCTTGCCTACTAATTGGACAAGAACGGGGCACTAGTTAAACTGTGTGTATGATTTTTTAATGGCTTATACTAAAATCCATAGAACGTGTTCATTATTTTCAATTTTTTCTTGACTTAGGCTTCCTTCCTTTTAATCCATGAGTTAGTGTCTTTCTCTCTCTCTCCCCCTCTCTTTCTCTCTCCTCCCTCCATGCAGTAAAACAGAGCTGCAGGCAGTCAATTTCAAGTCGGTGGGCTGTGAAAAGCGGTTAGAATAATAGTTTATTGACCCTGAATGTGGCAGCTGGAACTGAGGGCAGGCTGGGCTGAGGCTGAGCATAATCGCCACAATGGAGCCTTGATCATCTTTGATCATTTCCGTGACCTTTAAGAGACAGGTGTTTGGGGGGAGCCTGGCAGGCCCCTGGAGGCAGCTGAGTCCAGGGGTGATGGCCACACCCTGCAGCGGTGGGGCTGGCTGGAGGGAACCACGCAGTGGGCAGGCGGGAGGCGGGCTTGCATGGTGCTTCCACCGCGGGAGTTACTCTTCCTCATCAGGGGATCCCAGTGTCGGAGCTCTGAGGACTCACTGAGAGCCATTGATGATGCTGGTCCTCATTTCAAATGCACCAGAGCCACAGGAAAAGACTCCATTTATTTCAGGTCATCTTTAGCATTTGGGATTTTGCTCCTATACATGGACTTGCCTTCTTCATTCACTCAAAGTGGTCACGGACATTCTGTGGATGTTCTGGCAGAAGCACGAGTGTGTAAATATACATGCATATGTATGTATATGTATATGTGTATATATATACACATATATACACACATATATACATATATACATATACACATATATATACATATATACATATATACACATATATACACACATATATACATATATACATATATATACACATATATACACACATATATACATATATACATATATATACACATATATACACACATATATACATATATACATATATA